>PVJS01032838.1:0-22526 GCA_004027185.1 Glis glis | reverse complement strand
CTGTACTCATTGAGCCATACCTATTAAAGATTAAGAGAATCATTGACAAGAAGGTTACAGCAAAGAGAGAAGAACATAGAGGATCTTGCCAGGCCACCTTCCTCCTCCGCCTGCACCTGGGAGTCATGTCCCCTAGGTGGGTGAGGTCACCTGCACCTCCTGGATCGAAGAACAATCAAGTCTCTCCTCAGATAGCCTTCAGCTATAGAAATGTATAGCACTCTTAATAAGTCTTAATCGTCCTGTTTGGCAAAGCTTATACCTCTCAAGGCTGTGTTTGCATTTATGAGCCTGAAGCCAAAGAAATGGCTCCCCACAAATGACTCATTATAGTTCATGTTACTATTCCTATTGATGAATCTTTGTAATACAAAATTCAGACAACTAGATACAATATATTTCTTGATGGAACACAGTGAGATATTCAATAGGATACTCAATAGTTAGATCTTACTACCTATTTATAGAAAATTCAGAAATACAGTAAGGTAGAAACATGTTAAACAGTACCAAGGAGATATAACCAGACAAATTCTAAACATGTGAAGGTATGAAATTCTATATGACAGATGGTCCAGTTTCATAGAAACATAAATGAGAAAAGGGTGGGGGAGAGAGAGAGAAGAAAGAATTAGAATGAACATATGTTTTAGTCAGTTTTTCTTGCTCCTTGACCTGACAAGTACAACTTAGAGAAGGAAAGCTTTATTTGGAGCTTATGATTTCAGAAGTTACAGAGGTTTCAGTCCTTAATTAGTCACCTCCCAGGCAGGGGGCACAGTGGTGGGAAACAGAAAGGAAGATGAGGGAACCAGGGATATATTTAGTCCTCAAGGCTATCCCACCCCAGTGACCCACCTCCTCCAGCTATGCTCCACCTCTGAACCTTGTTGCATTAGAGACATGTTTTCAACACATGAGCCTTTTGGAGGGCATTCCAAGCCCAAACCATAATAATATACCATTAGAAGAGTTGAAGAAATGTAAGGGGCATAGCAGCCACATGCAACATGCAGACCTTGTTTGGATCATGATCTTAATAAGCCAACTGTAAAAAGATGTATGATATTCTATGAATTTTCTTAATTAACTTGAGTGTGGTAGTTATATCATCATTTTCTAAAATTTCTTATATTAGATATACTTTCTGAAGTATTTATACATGAAGCTATGTGATATCTAGTTTGCTTTAAAATACTCAAGAAAACCAAAGTGTACCTGGTATATTGATGAAATAGAACAGAAATGTGATACTTGTTGAGGTTTGGTTATGAGTATATGGGAGTTTAATTCTTCTCTCTACTTCCAAATGTATTTCCAAATTTCTATAATTAAAAGTTATAGCTTTAAAATGTCATACTTTCATTTCTAAAAAATTAAGAGCTAAATTATTGGTCAAGAATTATTTTTTAGAAGCAGCCTAATTAAAGGCTTTTTTGAAAATCTGCAAAGTGTGCAACTCCATATTTTTCCTTCCCCATCATTTCATAAATAATTACATATGTATGTATACACTATACTATATATACATATTTCACTGTTTCTCTATAGTGAAAGCAAAATACTGTAATAAAAAGAACATTGCACATGAGATTAGAATAGAACTCAGCAAAAATATTTCTAATATTTGTCAAATGTATGACTTAAAATGAAAGAAAAATTCTCCAACATATAGGCACTGGTAGAGACTTCCTTAATAAGATCCCCAAAGTTCAGGAAATAAATAAAGGGATCAATAAATGGGATGACATCAAATCAGAAAGCTTCTGCATAGCAAAGTAAGCAACCAAGAGTCAAAAGATAGCCTACAGAATGGGAGAAAATTTTTGACAGCTACTCCTTCAATAGAAGACTAGTATCTAGAATATATAAAGAACTCAAAAAACTTAACACCAAAAAATACAAATAACCCAATAAAAAATGGGCAACTGAACTGAATAGAAAGTTCAAAAGGAGAAATACAAATGGCCAATAAATACATAAAGAAATGTCCAACATCATTGGTAATCAGGAAAATACAAATCAAAACCACACTGAGATTCCATCTAGTTCCAGTTAGAATGACAATGATCAAGAATATAAACAATAATAAATGCTGACAAGGATATGAGGAAATAAAACTCTTAGACACTGTTGGTGTATAAGAGTAAATTAGTGCAACCAGTATGGAGCTTCCTCAAAAGACTAGGAATGGAACCCAGGGGGCACAGTAGTGGGAAGCAGAGAGAGCAAGAGGAATATATAGCCCCAAGGTCACACCTTCAGTGACCCACCTCCTCCACCATGCCCCACCTCTGAATATTGCTACTTTGGGGACATGTTTTCAACACATGAGCCTTTTGGGGGGGGGCATTCCAAACCCAAATCATGAAAGTGACTGCTTGCCAAGCATGGTGGTGCATACTGTAACCCCTGTCCTTGGGAGGCTAAAACAGGAGGATCACAGGTTCAAGGCCAGCCTCAACAATTTAGCAAGACCTTTTTCAAAATAAAAAAAATACGGCTGAGGCTGGGGCTTGGAGGTAGAATGCCCCCAAAACATACACACACAGCCTACATTACTTTTAAAAAATATTTTAGACAATCTATTGGTAAAAATGACTTTTCAGTTTAAAGTTTATTAATTTTGTTTGGCAAAATTATTTTGTTTGAGTAAAAATTTCACATTTTGATTATTTTCTCCTCTTGCTAATTTATTTCCTCTAACAATTAGTATACGAGAATGTATGTCTTCTTAAACCAACGAATACATTTTATCTTATGAGCTCAAAATTGTAGGAAGATTTTATAACTATTTCAAGGTTAAATGAGTTTGGGAAGCTCTCTCCTACAATTTCCTGTTTCCTAGTTCCTTTGTGATAGGTAATGTATGGCCAGAGTCACGCTTTCTAACAAACCCATTCTCTAAAGCAACAAAGTCCCAGTGATTTTCTTATACCTACAGTATTTGTGCCTTGCAGCTTCTTCTTTGTTCTCTAATCCACCTGAAATCATTGTACCTCCTGGATGGGCAATTAGGGAATGAATGGACTAGCCTTGGGGTGGGGGGATGGGAATTAGAGATCCTATGCCTAGCTCTAAGAGGTTAAGGAACTAACAATTCAAAGAAAGAGCTGCTGAAATAGTGAAGAGCAGGTCACTGGAGCCCCATGGAGTGATGTTTTCCAAGACAGCTGCACAAATATACCCACAGGAGTGGGGCAGTTTTCACCCTGCCAATGTTTGGAAAATACATCTTCTAGGCTTCTGCCTCCTGCTGTGGATCCACAGGGCATATTAATGGCTGGCAAACAGTAGCATGCCATGTCTGATTGCTCAGGGCATTTTCTCTCTCTCTCTCTCTCTCAAGTTTGCATAAGGTAATATTTTTCAAAATGTTTCTAAAGGTCATTTGGAATCTTCTTGAAACTAAGAAAATAATGAGATGACTAAAAATGTTGAGATATTTCCTCTCAAATTCACAGCTGAAAACACAATGAGCCTTTATGGATATGTCATTATCAAGACAGCCTTCATTTTCTGCAGAGATGCTCTGTCCCTGAGGAAGCAATACACCTGAAATTGACAGAGATCATTATAATCAGTAAGAAGTTCTTGAGATGTGTATACGCTGCTAAACTCCTTTCCTAAGGTACTTTGCATATTTCCAAGTATATAACTTCATTCCTGCCCCAGAAAATTTCCAATAATTAGGAAAGAGTTACTGAAACAAGGAAGAACAAAATCCTCACAAAGGTGCAGGTAATGATTCACCTAATATTGACTCAAATATGTCTTATTTTCCCCAGTAGATAGTAATACCAATTAATATAAAATGCTCTGCAAGCAACACTTTTCAATTCTAGTGAAATCAATAATGATGATGTTGATTAAAAGAATGATAATAGAGATACCATTTCCCTTTGGGAAGTAGTTACTGTATTAACTTAAGCACAAATGAGTAGTGAGATTTATCAATTATAAATTAAGCCAAAATGTATACTGCATAAGGTTGCAACTATAATAAAAATCAAAGTATTCCTTAATAATTTTGAAATTAACACATATCATGCTTAAGTAAAAAAAAAACTTTAAAAATGTGAGAAGGAAGACTTATAAAACCATACGTTATAGCTGAAATTAATCACAGAGATAATTTCATCTACCTTCATACTTTTCCACAGGAGTCAATAAGAGGCACAGAGAGCTGACCTTATTTACCCAAAGCAAGCACTGCCAACCTGGGAACAAGAATTCAATTCATACTTACCCTAAATAAGGAAACAGAAAATCAGTGAGGGTGGCATACATTGCCACCTGCTTGTAAAGAACATTCTTTCTGGTCTTCCAACTTGGGTAGAGTAGTTCTCATTATTTTCGTCTTTGACTTTGGTTTCTTCTTTATGTCTGTATTTACTCTTTATGTCATTTCCAATATATAGGAAATGCAATTGGGGTAATAGAGTTGAAGCAGAAACTCGTAGAACCAGGGTGAACACCAGCTTATTTGGATTTATTTATTTATTTATTATTTTTTTGGTGGTACTGGGGATTGAGCCCCGGGGCATTCTACCTCTAAGCTACACCCGCTGCCCTATTTTTTTAAATTTGGAAACAGGGTTTTGCTAGAGTGATGAAAGTCTCACTACTTGCTGAGGCTGTCCTCGAACCTGCAATCCTCCTGTCTCAGCTTCCCAAGTACTAGGATTACAAGCATGAGTCACCACGCCTGGCTGAACTAATTAATTTAGATTGGACCAGCTCCCTCACTATACAATGAAGTTATATTCCTCATATGCAACCGGGAGGGTTCTGGGAACTGGAAATCTCTTCATATCAGGATAAGGTGGAATAGATGTAGTACAGATAGCAGCTTCCTATGGGCTAGACACTGTTCCAAATAAATATGATCAATGATCATATTTATTTATTTATCTATTATTGTGGTACTGGGGATTGAACCCAGGGGCATTCTACCTCCAAGATACACACCCAGACCTTTTTAGTTTTTGTTTTTAAACGAGGTCTTGCTAAGGTTGCTGAAAGTCTCCCTAAGTTGCTCAGGCTGGTCTCGAACCTGCAATACTTCTGTCTCAGCCTCCCACATACTGGGATTACAGACATGATCTTATTTAAATTGTTACAACTCTATCAGATACTTACCACAGATGATGAAAGAAAGGTGTGTGAGATTTTAAGTGATTTACACACATCACGTAGTTAAGAAATGATTGGTTTAGAACTTTCACCAAACTCCACAACTGCAGAGGTAGTGCTCTTGACAATTATTCTATGCTGGATCCAAAAATTTAATCACTTCTATGTCTAAAGATTATTATCAGATCTAATTTTCTAAAGTTTAGTTTTAATTAATGATTTCAACCTTAGGCAGCATAATCCGTAAGAAGTAAATATAATTGATAAGATTTTAGTTCCTTTGTCTTGGGAGTGGGAGGTGAATCCTACGGGAATTTTATTTTATAAAAATAAAACTGGGCATTGAGTTTGGATTACAGTGAGAAGCAAGTGAGAAAGCTATGCAGAAGACAAGTCAGATAATAAAGAAATAATAAATTTAAAATTGCCAGGTGTGGTGGTACACACCTGTAATCCTAGTACTTGGGAGACAGGAGGATCACAGGTTTGAGACCAGCCTCATCAATTTAAAGAAATGCTCAGCAACCTAGAGAGACCCCATTTCAAAAATAAAAATTAAAAAGGGCTGGGGGTGTAGCTCAGAGGTAGAATGTCCCTGGGTTCAATACGTAGTACAAAAAAAAAATCCAAGATTATATCACTTATAATGAGAGGATTTTCATAAATCCTCTCAGAGATGGATTCAAGAGATGCCAACTTGATGATTTAAAATAAGAAAACAAGGTAGTTTCTATGAAGTGAATTATGAGAAATAATTTCTAAGAAATGGTGCTGTAAACAGTGAGTGTTGAAGACCTCCGTTGTTCGATACTGATTAGGGTTGAAGGAGGACAAGACACTCTTTTGAAGGTATTAATATTCTTGGGAGATTTCACTGGGACAGTGAATGAAGGCAGAGAGAGCATCTCTCTTTAGCTCTCATAAGAACATCTTATCCATTTTTTTTCTTATTTTTCCCTGAACTAATAATGAAAAGGTCAAGGGAGTTTCTCAAAATCTCTGTTGTACTCCTGGTAGAAGAAATTGTTACAGCATTTGTTAAAGAATGGCAATAATATTAATAGTGTGAGTTTCTGGAATATACAGCATGAAATGTGATTTTAAAAATCTCCCTTTCCCGAGATGCCTCAGATTATTAGAGGGGGAAAAGGAATCTCCCTATTAACCCTAAAATGGGGAGGAACAGTGGACTTGGCACTGATTTTTGTCACATTCTTTTAATCCAGTGTACTTTCCTTTGATCAAAATTGGAAGCCAACACTTTCCTATCCCTCTAATCTATATGTAATCTTGATTGAAGACATCTGGTCTCTTTCCTTACAAAATGTGTGTACATGTCCATATTAGCACATTAGTGTTAGATGGAAAATCTACTAAGTTAATTCCCTTTGTTCTATTCTAGGGCAGCCCATGTAATTATCCTATAATTAAAGCTAGCTGAGGATAGTGTCTCATATTCAAATATGTCTCTGTTTCCAGAATGCAGCAGCAAGAATAGTGGTTATCACCTCCCATTTCTGCCTACTGCCTGAAGTCTCAGCTCCTAAATAATAGAGGAACTTGTAGTTCTGTCATTCCTTTGGGATTAATCCATTGCTAATTTAATCTTTCTAAGTAAGACACCCTTAAGGACATTGTAATGGACTTATTTGCTGTGATTTTGTTGGTACTAAGTAGGGCCTTAATACAAAGAAAAAATTCTAACATAGACTGTGTCATGCATGTTTTCACATTTAGAGGAGCTCTTGAACATGGCAAACAGCTCATGAATAACTGTTGAATGACTAGATGAATTCTTTTTAGTTTAATAGTTCAGAAGAACTCTATCAAAATGCAATTATAGGTAGTTAAAATCAAGGCCCGTTAGTGACTGGACCTTTGCAGGTGCAAAGAAGGGTGAATTGAGACCCTCCAGGTGATCCACAGGTCCATAAACTCCTGTCAAGGATGAAACTCTTCAAGTGCTTTGCCCAGCTCCTTGGATGAAAGGACATAAATCATAATATTATGCCTGTGAACCTTATACATTGAAACTATTTGGTGACAATGCTAGTATTGGTATTATACGAATGAGAACCGTGCCAATTATGAATTATTAATCTGGGGACAATACTATTAGTGCGTTTTAAGAAATGACATTTGATAATCTTTGGGAAAAAATAAACACAGAAAACCTTTATAGTTAAAGAACTTCAAAGGGTGCAAAGAAATAGAAAGAGGGGAGAGGGCTCACACCCTGTGTATGCACATTTCCTTATTGAATGTTTAATGGTAACAGTGAACATGGGTGCTACCTGCCCTTGGGTCACAGTCGGGGAAATGAGGCTAATACAGGTCAATTACCTTGTTTAAAGTAACACAAGTGGCAAGAAACTGGAAATTAAACCAGAAGCCCATTTCCTTTTTGGTATTCTACTCTGAAATCCCATAGTAAAACACAATGTATGGTAAGCACCAATATCTGAGTCCAGAAAATTTACTCAGTGGTATATTAGCATCAGGCTTGGCTCATAATGGGCTTACCTAAGAAGTTAGTGAATGAGTAGCACCTTTAAGACTTTGATCTTTCTAACATTTTTCAGTGGTGCATGTCACTGAGCTAGTACCATCAGAATCCCCACCCCCTACCCCTATTTTGCCTAACGGCTGCTTCTAGCATCATATCCACTGAAGAGATTTGGCATTGTTAAATAGACATTATAGAACAGTATTGTTTTGTATCAGGTTCTAACACTGAGCCCCACGAGACCAGACTTAATCAAAATATACTCACCCACACTATAGTTCCACATCACTAAACCAAAACTAGCTTATTACCTGAATTTCTGAGAAATCTTGAGAGAGATAACAGCAAAACTACCCAAACAAGCCAGTTTCATTTGGCACAATAATGAAGTTCCCTCTGCCTTCATTCTTACACAAAAAAGGAACCTGAAGTTGTCTGATGTTAGCGAGTTATGCTTTTATTGTTCTGTTTTCTGTTCTTTCCCTATAAGGAAAGTAACTTTAAAATAACTATTAGCCTTTTGACCTTTGTTTCTACTTTTTTTTTTTTTAGCTTTTCTCTGTCTACAAAACCAACTACTTCTGCTTCGTTTATTGGAACACTTCTTGTATTTTACAGAATAAATTTCTGCCTGATCCTAGAATCAAAAGTGTGGAATCTAAAATGGTGGATCTCATCAGAGTTGAGAATAAAGTGGTGATTACTGTTATGCCCAGACCTTTCGTCCCGGAGAGACCACCAGAAGACCAAGCCATATGCAACCGCAGAAGAGCCGTTTATTCAAGCTTAAGCTTGGGTGCCCGACATAAACTGACACAGCAGTTCAGTACGGGGACCCCGAGCACGTTTTTGCTTCAGTTTTTATATATTTTAAACAAAGAGCCTCAGTTTCTCTCTGCTAATTGGACAGTCCCACGTGGGGTTTCTGTGACCTTTACAATGGTTGGTTATAGATACAGTTGATCATTACAGACTGGTTAGACATTCGCTGTCCTTGTACATTCTATATTGGAAGATGTTTTCCCTAACTTTCCAGACTGTTACAGTAATAGCAACCACAATAACCATGAATCACCAGTCCATAGAAGGTCGTTCTGACCTCAGTCAGGGGCTTCAGTAAGGATGCCTTGCTTTCCCAACAGATGTCTAGGTCAGGGAGTGAGTCCACTGAGGACATCCTGCCTTGTCAGCAAGGGCCTGCAGCAAGCAGCTTTAACTTTAACTATTTCAATGCTGTAAGGGGGTCTTTACATTCCCCCCTTCAGATATTTTAGCAGACCAAATATTTCAGCAGTTCTTGCTTAACTGTTTAAATGCCACTTCATTTACCAGAGGCTAGGGAGAGTGTAGAGGAGGGGTGAGGAAAGGTTGGTCCTGGCTACTCATTTACAGTTAGATAGCAGCAAGGAGTTCTGGTGTGTGATTGCACAGTAGGGGTACTAGATACATTTCAAAAAGCTAGAGGAAAGAATTTTGAAAGTTTTTGCCTTAAGGAAATTACAAATGGCTGGCAGTGGTGGTGCACGTCTGTAATCCCAGTACTTGGGAGGTTGAGACAGGAGGACCACATGTTTAAGGCCAGTCTCTGCAACATAGTGAGACTCTCAGCAACTCGACGAGACCCTGTTTCAAAACAAAACAAAAAAATAAAATAGGTTTGGGGGTGTATCTTGGAGGTAGAATACCCCTGTATTCAATCCCCAGTGCCCCCCCACACAAAAGACAAATATCCAAAGAGATAAATATGTTTAACCTGATTTAAACATTATGTAGTGTAAACATGTATCAACAGATTACATGGTACCGAATTAATACAATTTTTATGCACAATTTTTATGTTCTTTTCTATCAGTTAAATATATTTTAAAAACAAGTAAGATCTTAAACTAAATTATAATTTTTGCCTTTTGATAATGATCAGGGTCTTATTTTGTTGTTATAAAATCTGTAGATTTTAGTCACTGAAGAGAGAATTGTTTAGGATCAATTTAAAAAGTATTTTCTCAGCCAGGCATGGTGGAACACACCTGTAATCCTAGTACTTGGGAGGCTGAAACACGAGGATCTTGAGGTTTCAGGCCAGCCTCAGCAACTTAGCAAGACCTTCAGCAAATTAGAGGGACCCTGTTTCCAAATAAAAAATAAAATAGGGCTGGGGGTGCAGCTCAGAGGTAGCATGTCCCTGAGTTCAGTCCCCAGTAACAAATTTTATATATATATATATATATATATATATATATATATATATATATATGCTCTCTCCTGAAAATAACTTGGGGTTTGCATCTTCAGGTGCAGAAATCAAGTTTTGCTACTACCAATATTACACGAGCATAGAATGCAGTCTTTGAAAGACAAAAATGAGAAGAGAATGCATTCTGATTTTCAGAACATTATCACAGGCTCACTAATTTTTCCCAATCCCAAACTGAAACTATAGCTTCCAATGCCTTTGAGGTTATCGGTTAAAAAGGGAAGTGTATATGGATTTTGCTCTATTTTTATTTCTCCCTGGAAATTCTCTAAGATTTTCACACAAAGATGTGGTGGGAGGCTGGCACTAGTAATTAATTTCTTTCTAGTTTGCTTATTTGTACCTAGAGGTGTCTGGATTGAATTTTGTGGGAGACAGGGACATATATTAGAGTGTAAGGGAGGAATGAAAACCACTGTATGAGTCTTTTCAAGATGGCGAGTGGGCCCAGAGGAATGAGGTATGAGCAGGTGTGCAAACATGTGGTCTGAATTATTCATGACACCTGGGAAGGCAAGGGCACTGAAGAATGCCCCCTGGGAAGTTTCCTTGTATAAATATTTGAGTTTATAAATGTAAAAAATGAGTGTACTAAGAATGTACTTGCCAGTTCAGCATGATAAACCTACTTTTTAAAAATGCAGCTATCGATAAAGAATGACATAATTTGGGTACAGTGTAAGGGGTGATTTAGAACACAACTTCAAGTTAAAAAATATGATTTTAACACTTCTAAGTGTTACCTTGAGGAGTTACTCAGTCTCTTTAAGCCTCATGTTTCCCTCTGTAAAATAAGCATAGTAATAATACCTACTATGCACAATTGTGTTGTGAGTTAAATAAAATAGTCCATATTTACTATTTAATAATGGAAGGGCTCAAGAGATATTGTGAGGATGATTATTATGATAATGATTATTATTTGCTCATAGATCTCAAATTATTCTCATAGCTGTAGTGTATTTTTTTCTCAAATTGTTACAGAATAGAGTAGTTCACATTCAGATAGGTTAAGAATAAGATTTCATGAAAACACACTATTTCTTTTAAAAATGTAAAAATGAATAGAAGAGAATAGAAACACTTGATGTAAGCTCATGCACATCCAGCCAACTAACTCTGTGTGTGTGTGCGTGCGTGTGTGTGTGTGTGCGCGCGTGTGTGTGTGTGCGCACGCGCACGTGTGTGTGTGTGCACGCGTGTGTGTGTGTGTGTGTGTGCGTGTGTGTGTGTGTGTGTTTGTGTTACTGGGGATTGAACCTAGGGGTGTTCTACTCCTAGTGGGAGCTACACCTCCAGCCTTCTTTATTTTTTATTTTTGAAACAGAGTCTTGCTAAGTTGTTGAGGCTAGCTTCAACTCTCCATCCTCCTGTCTCAGCCTCCCAAGTACTGGGATTACAGGCATGCACCACCACACCTAGCACCAGCCAAATGATTTTTGATGAAGATGCTAAGAACATGCAGTGGAGAAATTATAGTATTTTCAATAAATGGTGCTGGGAAAATTGGGTAGCTACACGAAGAAGAATGAAATCACATCCTTGTCACTCACTAATTACAAACATCATCCAAATAACTTAAAAATCTAAATGAAACCCTTGAAACTATAAAACTCTTAGAAGAATACAAGAGAAACACTAGAACATTAGAATGGGCAATTGTGTTTTGGATAAGACCCCCAAAGCACAAGAAACACACAAATAGACAAATGGGACTACATTAAACTAAAAAGCTGCCAGGCAAGGTGGCACATGCCTGTAATCTCAGTACTTAAGAGACTGAGACAGGAGGATTTCAGGTTCAAGACCAGCCTCAGCAAGTTAGTGAGGCCCTCAGCAACTTAGTGAGACCACTCTTTCAACACAAAAAATAAAAAGGACTGGGGGCGTAGTTCAGAGGTAGAATGACCCTAGGTTCAATCGCTAGTACAAAAATAAATAAAGAAATAAAAAATAAAAACTAGAAAGCTTTTACACAACAAAGGAAATACTAAGCAGAGTGAAGAGACAACCTACACAATGGGAGAAAATGTTTGTAAACTATACATCTGACAAAGGGTTAGGGTTAAGGAACTTCAAAATTTCAATAGCATTTAAAAAACTCACCTAAATAGACATTTCTCAAGAGAAGACGTACAAGCCGGGTGTGGTGGCGCATGCTTGTAATCCCAGTACTTGGGAGGCAGAGACCGGAGGATCCAGGTTCGCGGCCAGCCTCAGCTACTTAGTGAGGCCCTCTGCAACTTCGTGAGACCCAGTTTCAAAATAAAGGATAAAAAATAGGGCCGGCGGTGTAGCTCGGAGGTAGAACGCCCCTGGGTTCAATCCCCAGTACCGCAAAAAAAAAAAAAAGAGAAGAAATACAAATGACCAACAGGTAACGGAAAAAAAATTACCAATATCATAAAGCATCAGGAAAATACAAATCGAAACCACAATGAGATATCACCTCACTCCAGTAAAATGGCTATTATCATAGTGTCAAAGGACAATGGTGCTGACAAAGATAAGGAGAAAGAGGGACCCTCACACTCTGTTGGTAGGAATGTAAATTAGTACAGTCATTATGGAAAACAGTACGTAGCTTCCTATTAAATTAAAAATAGAACTATCATATGATCCAGCAATTGGCACAGTACTAAATACATATCCAAAGGGAAAAATTGGTATATCAAAGAGAGATTTGTACCCCCATGTTTATTATAGCACTATTCACTATGGCCAAGAAATGGAAACAAGCTATGTGTCCATCTACTGATGAATGGATAAAGAAAATGCAAGCCAGGTGTGTTGGTGCATGCCTGTAATTTCAGTATTTGGGAGGCTGAGACAGGAGAATGGCAGGTTTGAGGACAGCATCAGCAATGTAAAGAGATTCTCAGCAACCTAGAGAGACCCTGTTTCAAAAAAAAAAAAAGAAGGAGCCAGGCGTGGTGGCGCATGCTTGTAATCTCAGTACTCGGGAGACTGAGACATGAGGATCACAGGTTCGTGGCTAGCCTCAGCTACTTAGTGAGGCCCTCTGCAACTTAGTGAGACCCTGATTCAAAATAAAGAATAAAAAATAGGGCTGGATGTGGTTGCTCTCTAGGGGAGCGAAGACCCTGGGAAGATGCAACCACGCCGAAATCAGGACACGGGGGGGGGGGTGCAAAGAAGGAGACCAGCTCCAAGCAAATGCATATTTATTAAGAGCAACAGACTTCTTTTATAGACAAAATCCTGGAAACCTCGTACAGGAAGGCACTAATCTAATCAAACCACCATGTATCTTCTTAAAACAAAGCTTCTAAGAATTAAGACACTGAGCAGTCTTGTGCTTATCACTTTCTCAGGAAGCAAGAGCAAGAATGTCATGAAACTCGGATCCTCCAAGACCGTAGCCCCCCTCTATGTTCCGTTCTCATCAGAACAGGCTGTGCTCTACCTTGCAGGAAGTGTGCTTCCCGCTAGGCTTGGTATGCCAAACCTAGAGACATGCCATGCTCTCAGAGGACAGATAACACAGAGCAGGCAGCTCCAGTCACCTCAAATCACCCACAGCTGGCGGTGTAGCTCAGAGGTAGAATGCCTCTGGGTTCAATTCCCAGTACCAAAGCCGGGCGTGGTGGCGCATGCTTGTAATCCCAGTACTTGGGAGGCTGAGACCGGAGGATACGGGTTTGCGGCCAGCCTCAGCTACTTAGTGAGGCCCTTTGCAACTTCATGAGACCCGGCTTCAAAATAAAGGATAAAAAATAGGGCCGGGGGTGTAGCTTAGAGGTAGAACGCCCCTGGGTTCAATCCCAGGTACAGCAAAAAAAAAAAAAAAAAAAAAAAAGAAGGGCTGGGATGTAGCTCAGAGGTACAATGCCCCTGAGTTCAATCCCCAGTGTAATAAATAAATAAATGAATAAATAAATAAATAAATAAATGCAGTACATATATATAATAGAGTACTATTCAGCTATAAAAAGAATGAAATCGTGTCATCTGTAACAACATGAAAGAAACTAGTGATCATTATATTAAGTAAAATAAACCTGGCATAGAAAGACAAGTACCACATAGTCTTACTTATATGTTGAATATTAAAAAGTTGATCTCATGGAAATTGAGAGTAGAATTGTGGTTACAGAGGCTGGAGAGAGTTGGGGGGAGGGTAGATGTAAAAAGTTGATCAATGGTGTTAACTATACTTAGATGGAGAAAGATGTTGGAGTGTTATAACACAATACATGACAATAGATAATAATAATGCAATATATATTTAAAAGCTAGAAGAAAGGATTTTGAATGTATCTATAAAGAAATGTTCAATGTTTGAGGAGACCGATAGGTTTAACCTGATTTACACAATGTACACAAGTTTCAAAATATCGCATGGTACCCCATAAGTATGAACAATTTTATGCTGTTTATATATTGGTTAAAGATAAATTTAATAATAATTTTTAAAATAAAAATATTATGAGCCTGGCATGGTAGTGAACATCTGTAACCCCAGTACTTGGGAGACTGAGACAGGAGTATCACAGGTTTCAGGACAAGCCTTAGCAACATAGTGAGATTTTCAGCAACCTAGTGGCACCCTCTTTCATAACAAAAAAATAAAATAGAAAGGGATGGGGGTGTAACTCAGAGGTAGAACATCCCTGAGTTCAATCCTAAGTACCACTAAATAAATAAATACATACATATGTACATACCTAAGGGTTGGGGGTGTAGTTCAGACATAGAACACCTCTGGGTTCAATTCCTAGTACCACACATACACACACACACACACACACACACACACACACACACAATAATAAATATATAAATAAAAATATGTAAAAATTATAGCAGAGAAAGGTTTTCTTGTCTTTAGTTTGCAGTGTGTCTTATTCTACTCTTAAAAGCCAGATGAATGGAAAAATAACAAACTCCTCCCGTTATAGGTAAGAGTAAATCAAGAATGAGTGATTTTCTCAGGGTGATGTAGTGATTTGGTCACAAGTGAGAGGTAAAAGCCTTATTTGTGCTAAATCCCCATTGTCAAGTAGACATCTTTTTTTAGGATTTCCATTTTTTTATTGCTCTTTCTACTACTTGAGAATGGTACATTAAAACACTATTGAACATTTAAGTCTAAGAATATTTCAAATTTTACTACACACTTGTGGGGTACTAACAGTTCTCACATGTACCAACAACAGAAATGATAGATAATGGTGGTTACTGATTGTTCAGGCACCATATGGAGTGTGAATCAGGCAAGAGCTCTATGCATTAAGTGCAGGCTTAGCATCAATAAAATGGAGACACTTAACTACAGGGTGGGGGGTGGATTTAATATGGAAATTTTGACTTATAAATATATTCCTAAGATTGTGTCTGCTACTTTTTTGGTACTAGGGATTGAACCCAGGGTCATTCAACCTGCAAGTGACACCCCCAGTTCTTTTCATTTTTTAATTATAAGAAAAAGGCTTGCTGAGTTACTGAAGGTCTTGCCAGGTTGCTGAGACTGGCTCAAACTGTGATCCTCCTGTCTCAGCCTCCCAAGTACTAGGATTACAGGTGTACACCACCATACCCACCTGAGTCTTCTATTTTGACATTTTACTTCTACCTATCCTTGTAGCTATCCTTGTAACTATAGTCTTTTATGTGGTATAGGATTATAAAAATCAGATCTTGGTTGAAAGCTGAACTTCTCTTGCCATGAATTTTTGTTTTCAAATTGTAGAGGTCTGGTGTGTTGTTTAGTCACCTTGGTTTGAATTAGTATCCGTTAGTCTTTCCTGGTCAGCTTCCTTAAACCTTCAGATCTCTCTCCTCCTGTTGCTTGCTTAGGAATTATCCCATGCCAGATCCCCATTCAAGCTCCAGTCCTGCTCTAAGTGCTTCTCCACTAAATCAGTAAGCAAGCGTCTTCTTTCAGAGCACATTTCTTCACTAGCAATTCACATATGTTACTGTGCTTATTTCATTAATGTTCAAGAATCTTACAAAAAAAGGGATTTCTTGACCTGTGTTATGGTGCTGGGCACCAAATAGACACTCAACAAATATTGGATGGGTAAACACTTGTTTTGGATTAGATGGGAAAAAATGGTTCCTGTTCCATGTTCATATTATAAGAAAAGTTTTATATAAAATAATTTAACTATGTTCATCTTGGGGAAAAGGGTATATATGGAAATATTACTATTTCTATATTTTTGTCTTCATAAAACTTCTGATCAATTACACTTTTCAGCCCTTTCCATCCAAATGGATCATTAACTTTAATGGAGGTATCAATGATTTTTTTGTTTATAGTGATACTCAGCAGATGCGTACACTGAAAAATTCATGTCAGGATAGTGATTAGCTCTCAATGTTTAGCCAAGCCTGAAATGTAATGTGATAGCTGAGAGTCACAAACTGTAAACATGCTATTTATTTGATTGATTGGCACCAAGAAGCAGCACTAGGAATATTCAGAAATTCATTTAAGCAGTTGGTTTAAGGAAGAGGAGTAAACAGGTCTTACAGACTCACACATTTATATTTTATTTGATATTTTAACAAAAACTGAAAATAAAAATAAATCAATATGTCTTCTAAATTATGTTAGCATGACAAAATAAAAAAAATGTTGAACTTAAAGTTAGACAAGGGGAATATTACCCGAATTCCCCCAACAAATACCTACTTGGATTTTGCAAAGCACTTCTTCTGGTTTTACAAAAAATTTTAGTTTTTTTATTTTTTATAACATGATGCATTTATTTATTTTAAATTTTATATCTATTTAATATTTTAAATGTATTGAATATTTCCAGATGTTTCATATTTTACCATTTTATTTTCCAATTTTACCAACAAAATAAATGAAGTTAAAATGTAAAAAGTGAGACTAATTAAAAGTAGATTATTATAGCTCTTCATTAAATGAAATTTGAATGTTCAAATTCCCCAAATAATATTAACCTAAAATTTTATGCTAGAAAAAAACCCTAATCACATACTCTATAATTCACAAAATGCTGAGGCATCTTCTACCTTAAGAAGTACTAGGGAAACAGTTCAAATAATACAATGTACATATATGAGGTTATCAATACCAATCTCAATAATATGTCTGGGGAGGAGGAGGAAGCAGGGTGAGATCTGGAGGGAAACACACCAAGTACTGTGTGCATGTATGTTTCTATCACTATGAACCTTATTATGATGTATAATTACAATGCATCTAAAAAGGTATATTCAAATAAAAAAAGAAGTACTATGACCAATAGAATAAGAGAATGCAGAGCAAATTTTGGTCCTGTGGTTTTCAACTATGAAATTAAAATGTATAATAAAATGTATATTTAGGTTTTTTTATTACATCTATTGGTGCATTGTAGTTATACATTTTGGTAAGTGTCAGGGTATCAGAAGCATGCATGCACACATTACTCATTTGGCCCTCCCTCAAATCCCACCCCATTCCCTCCCCCTTCCCTCCTTTCCATGCACAGCATAGAGATCGACTCTGATAAGTTTGTTTATACGCATCATGTGCATTAGTGTGTTTCCCTCTTCCCCCCTCCCATCTCCCTCAGGTCACCTTCTTTGCTCAACTAAAGTTTTCTCCTTCTTTGTCTGGAGTTCCTTCTAAGTCCCATTCTCCCTAGCTTCCACATATTAGGGAGAACATCTGACATTTCACACCATGTAATTGACTAATCTCACTTAGCATAATGTTCTCCAGTGCCCTCCATTTCCCTGTAAATGATGTAATTTTGTTCTTCTTTATAGCTGCATAAAATTCCATTGTGTACATATCCTATACTTTTGTGATCCATTCATCTGTCTAGAAACACCTTGGCTGGTTCCAAAGTTTGGCAATTGTGAATTGTGCAGCTATAAACATAGATACACATGCATTAGTCTGGTAGTTTGGTTTCAGTTCTTTTGGGTAGATGCCTAGAAGTGGTATTGATGGGTCATATGATAGGTTCATTTCCATTCTTCTGAGGATCCTCCACACTGTTTTCCAAAGTGGTTGCACTAATTTTCAATCCCACCAACAGTGTATTAGGATTCCTGCTTCTCCACATCCTCATCACTTGTTGTCTTTGTTTTTAATGATTGCCATTCTAACTGGGGTTAGGTGAAATCTCAGGATAGATTTGAATCTCTCTGATTGCTAATAATGTTGAACATTTTTTCATACATTTATTGGCCATTTGTATTTCTTCTTCTGTGAAGTGTCTATTTAGTTCACTTGCCCATTTTTTGATTGGATTATTTGTTTTTTAAGTGGTGATTTTTTTAAGTTCTCCGTATATTCTAGATATTAGTTCTCTATCAGAGGAGTAGCTGGCAAAAATCTTTTCCGTTCTGTCGGCTCTATGTTGAGGTTCTTGATTGTTTCCTTTGCTGCACAAAAGCTCTTCAGTTTAATACAATCCCATGTATTGATTCTCATTTTAATTTCCTGTGCATTTGGGGTCTTGTTGAGGAAGTCTTCACCTGTGCCCATGTATTGAAGTGTTGGGCCTATGCCCTCTTCAAGTAGCTGCAAGGTCTTTGGTCTGATTTCTAGGTCTTTGATCCATGTTGAATTGACTCTTGTATAAGGTGAGAAAGTGGGTTTATTTCTATTTTTCTGCATATGGTTAGCCAGTTTTGCCAGCACCATTTGTTGAAGAGGCTATCTTTTTTCCAGTGGGTGTTTTTAGCCCCTTTGTCAAAAAATTAATTGGCTGTAGGTGTGTGGGTTTTTTTCGGAGTCTTCTATTCTGCTCCATTAGTCTATATATCTGCTTTTGTGCCAATACCATGCTGTTTTCATTACTATGGCTTTGTAGTATAGTTTGAAGTCAGGTATTGTGATGCCTCCTGCATGGTTCTTGTTGGTAAGAACTACTTTGGCTATTCTGTTTTTTTTGTTGTTCCAAATGAATTTAAGAACAGATTTTTCTATGTCAGTGAAGAATGACTTTGGTAGTTTAATTGGTATTGCATTGAATCTGTAGAGCACTTTTGGAAGAATGGCCATTTTAATGATATTTATTCTGCCTAACCAAGAGCATGGGAGATCTTTCCATCTTCTAAGATCTTCTTCAATTTCTTTTTTCAATGGTTTATAGTTTTCCTAGTAGAGGTCTTTTACCTCCTTGGTTAGGTTTATTCTCAAGTATTTTATTATTTTGGGGGATATCGTGAGTGGAAATGTCTTCTGGATTTCTTTTTCAGTGGATTTATGGTTGACATACAGAAAAACTTCTGATTTTTTAAGATTGATTTTGTATCCAGATGCTTTGCTGAATTTGTTGATCAGTTCTATGAGCCTTTTAGTTGAGTTTGTTGGATCTTCTAAGTATAATATCATGTCATCTACAAATAGAGATAGTTTCAGTTCCTCTTTTCCTGTTTGTACTTCTTTTATTTCCTTCTCTTGCCTCATTGCTCTGGCTAGAGTCTCAAGTACTATATTGAAAAGGAGTGGTGACAGCAGACATCCTTGTCTTGTTCCTGTTTTTAAAGGAAACTCTCAAAGTTTTTTTCCATTCAGTATGATGTTGACTGTGGGCCTATTGTATATTGCCTTTATGATGTTGAGGTATGTTCCTTCTATTCCGATTCTCTGCAGTGTTTTTATCATGAATGGGTGCTGGATTTTGTCAAATGCTTTTTCAGCATCTATTGAAATGATCATGTGATTTTTGTCTTTAGTTCTGTTTATGTGGTGGATTACATGGGTTGTTTTTCGTATGTTGAAGCAGCCTTGCATCCCTGGGATGAACCCTACTTGGTCATCATGTATGATTTTTGTGATGTGGTTTCGAATGCATGTTCCTACTATTTTGTTTAGAAGTTTTGTGTCTAAGTTTATCAACAATATAGGTCTGTAGTTTTCTTTTCTTGAGCTGTCATTGGTTTTGGTATCAGTGTGATGTTGGCTTCATAGAATGTGTTTGGGAGAGTTCTGTTTCTTTCTATTTCACGGAATAGATTGAGGAGTATTGGGATTAGTTTTTCTGTCAAGGTTTTATAAAATTCACCTGGAAACCATCTGGACCTGGGCTTTTCTTTGATGGTAGGCTCTTTATTGCTACTTCAATCTCTTTAATTGCTATTGGTCAATTTAAACTTTCTATATCTTCTTGATTCAACTTAGGAAGGTTGTACATGTCCAGAAATTTGTCAATTTCTTCTAGGTTTTCCATTTTGTTGGAGTATAGTTTTTCAAAGTAGTTTCTGATAATCCTCCAGATTTCCGTGCTGTTGGTGGTAATATCACCTTTTTCTTCTCTTATTTTAGTAATTTGGGTTGATTCTCTCTTTCTTTTGGTTAGGTTGGCTAGTGGTTTATCTATATTGTTTATTTTTTCAAGGAACCAGCTTTGGGTTTGGTTGATTTTTTTGTATTTTTTTTATTCTCTACTTCATTGATTCCTGCTCTGAGTTTTATAATCCTGTCTTCTACTAGTTTTGGGGTTAGACTGTTTCTGTTTTTCAAGGGCTTTGAGGTGTGTCATTAGATTATTTATTTGGTGATTTTCTTATGTGGGCACTCAGTGCTATGAATTTTGCTCTTAATACTGCCTTCAGGGTGTCACAGAGATTTTGATATGTTGTTTCTCTGTTTTCGTTTGTTTCTAGGAATTTCTTAATTTCTCTCCTTATTTCTTCTTTTATCCATTCCTCATTCAGCAGTGTGGTATTCAGTCTCCACGTGTCTATGAGGTTTCTCTGGGTCTTCTTACAGTTGATTTCTAGTTTCATTCCATTATGGTCTGAAAATACGCAGGGGATTATGTCACATTTTTTGAGCTTGCTAGTACTCACTTTGTGGCCTAGAATATGGTCTATTTTAGAGAAGGTTCCATGAGCAGCTGAAAAAAATATGAATTCAGCTGTAGTTGGATGGAATATTCTGTTTGTGTTTACTAGGTCCATTTGGTTTATGGTGTTCCTTAGGTCTGAGGCATCTTTACTGACCTTTTGTCTTGAAGATTCATCTAGTGGTGTGAGAGTGTATTGAAGTCTCCCAATATTATTGTATTGGGATTTATGTGTGATTTAATGTCGCAAAAAGTTTCTTTTATGAAAGTGGTTGCACCTATGTGTGGGGCATAAATGTTGGCTATTGTTATATCCTGTTGCTTGATTGTTCCTTTTACCAGTAAGAAATGACCTTCTTTGTCTCTTCTGATAAGTTTAGGATTTAAGTCTAATTTGTCTGATATCATAATTGCTACTCCTGCTTGTTTTCGAGTTCTGTTAGCGTGGATTACCTTGCTTCACCCCTTCACCTTTAGTTTGTGCATATCTTTACTTGTAAGGTGTGTTTCTTGAAGTCAGCATATAGATGGATTGTGATTTTCAATCCATTTTGCCACTTTATGTCTTTTGATTGGGGAGTTCAGGCCATTTATATTCACCATGATTATTGAGAGACAGGTTTTCATTCCTAACATTTTGAGTTTTAATTTCTGTTTGAGGTAGTGTTTGTTCTTTGCCTAGTTGTTTGTTTGATAGAAATCACTGTTTCTCTGGTTCTGGTGTTTCCTTATTATTTCTTCTTTGTAATTAATCTCATTGAGCATTTTCTCTAGTGCTGGATTGGAAGACATAAAGTCTTTCAGCTTCTGTTTGTTATGGAATGTTTTTATTTCTCCATCAAATTTGACAGATATCTTTGCTGGGTAAAAAAATCTTGGCTGGAAGTTGTTTTCTTTCAGAGTTTGGAATATGTCGCTCCAGGCCCTCCGGGCTTTCATTAATTGGTTTGGAAGGTCGGGAGGGATTCTTATTGGTTTGCCTCTGAATGTTACTTGCTGTTTTACTCTCGCTGCCTTTGAGAGTCTCTCCTTGGCCTCTACATTAGTCAGTTTGACTATTATGTGGCGTGGTGAACCTCTTCTTGATCCTGCCTATTGGGGGTTCTGTATGTTTCCTGTACCTGTGTGTTGACCTTTCTATGTTTGGCAAATTTTCTAATATTACTTCTCTCAATAGATTATTGATTCCTTGATTCCTTTGGTTTCAGCTTCTAATCCGTCTTCTATGCCTATTATTCTTATGTTTGCTCTTTTAAGACTGGCTGAAATCTCTTCAATGTCCAATTCATGATTTTGAATTGTTTTTTCTAATTTATATACTAAAATATATTCATTTTTGGAGAGGTCATCTTCTAAGAGTGAGATTCTGTTTTCCATGTGGTCTAGTCTATTGTTGATGATCTGTATTGATGCCTTCATTTCAATTATTGCATCCTTCACTTCCTTCAGAGCTTCTTTTTGATTCCTTTCAGGGTGTTGGATTTTTTGTTTATTTGATCCTTCATTGCTTTCAGGCTCTCTCTGAATTCTTTTCAGAAATCCTGTATTGTTTCCTCTATTGAAGTTCTGAATTGTCCTTCTGGCAATCTTTGCAATTCTGAGTTGGCGGGTTCTGTTGTTGTGGGATTGTGGGGGCTCATTGTTTCTTTGCTATTCTTCCTTTTCATGATTTCAGGTTTCTTATGTTTATACCTTTGTTGCTTTTGGTAGCTCTCGCTCACTCTGTAGGTATCCTATGTCTAATCCCTCTCTCTTTATAGTTTTTTATCCTGGAGGTACATAGTTGCTAGTAGGAGAGCCTTAAAGGTGAATAGCCTTTACTGAATGGTTATTCTCACTT
>PVJS01032837.1:0-22529 GCA_004027185.1 Glis glis | reverse complement strand
AAATAATTTAAGTATTTTATATAACCACTATATTTTAAAGAGTGCATTATTAATATTAAGGTATGGGTGATATAATGGTATTATATGTAATATGTAATATAATATTGTACTTGAGATGGTAAATTGACTAATAATTGTTTTAAATTGTTAATCTCATTACATTTACATTGATTGTAAGTTTTAGAATTTACTATTCTTTGATTTGAAAAAATAATCTTCTGTAGTTTTTAATCTTATGCACATTTTATGATTTTATAATTTTAATTATTTAAACTCAAATTCTGCCTGTATTAACATTATCTGGAAAATGCACAAAACTTCAGTTCTTTGAAATGCTGTAAATGTTCTTTAAAACATTGTAAAATATATGCTTTAGTTCTTTTCAATGCTGCTAGTTGCTTGAATTTAACTGAACAAAAAGAATCAAGTGTATGAAGCTAATTTTCACAGTGACTACTTGCCTTATGTTTCAGTCATATCTGCTTATCATTTTAAAATTTAAAGAATATAAAGAATAAGAAAAATCAGTAAGTGTTGAAACCACATAAAAGAAAAATTCATCTGTCAGATAATCACACAGAAATATTTGAAATATATAAAACAGTTGAAAAAGGAGAGATAAATGTATCAAGTGTTTGGTGATTCACAACAAATTATGGAGAAGTCAAATGAGAGCATGAGGAAATACAATCCCCAAATCTCTAACAAAACATATTAATATTCTTCTTCAGTACCCCCAGCCCAGTATTACAAGCCGTCCTAGGAAAGACTGGCTTTAAATAGAGATTAGGAAGACTACAGATGTCTATTACTTCCAAGAATGATATGATACTTTGAACAAGGCTTCAAGCCAAGATCCCTGAGCTACATAATATAAGACAGATTCTATATTTCAAATAAGCTTACTACATGCCACCCTATGTTAATGTAATTCACAAGCCAATAGATGTAAGCCCTTTTCTTTAGTCTGGAGACCTTTAATTAAAAAAAAGTTTGAAATGGTTGTTAAAATGTTTTTCAGAAAAGATTAACATTAAAAGTTCTCCAAATTTATTAGTTCTCAGGTGACCTTTGATTCTTGGTGTGCCATCTCTCTGTACCAAAAAATAAAAAGTTGTAGGCAATTGAAATAGTACAAAGAGATAGCTTGGTTCAATGCATTTAAAAATAGAAAATAAAAAATAAATACAGAATAATTATCAAAGCAATATTGATTATTAAATATATCTTATGTTAAAATAAATAAGTAATAGAGACAAAGGCCAATACAAAAGTACTTGGAGGTGATGAAATAATTGGGAGTGGGTTTCGTGGGTAGGTAAGAGTTTTACTAGCAGGTTAACAGTGACTAAACACAGTTGGAAAGGAAACAAACTACTCTTTGGAAATCAGGTGTTCCTCTGCTCATCATAGTACTCACTTTTGTCTTATGAGATCTTATTCTTACGGATATCCCTGGCATAGGACTGTAGAAGTCTCATACCAGTTCCCATCATGGAAGTGAAAATTCCAAGAAAGTTGTGTTCTTATTGTGCCTTGGAGGTCTAGTAAATATTTTTAGACATGAATTCTTCTAATCACACATACTCATGATAAAATTGAAATAAAGGACCAACATGCCAGAGTCTCTGCCCATAGATTTTGCATTTTTCCTGTTTCTATGAATTAAGCATTAATGACCTCACCTGAGGCCTAACCTAGTGTTATTGCACTAGATCACATCTTCTCTTGTCAATACAAGTGTGTTGCTCCAGCAGTGCTAATATCACTTCTCTGAATCACCATTTTTTAATCTCTTGATTGAACCATTACTATAACTTCTCATATGTAAAAAGAAAAGTGTTATTTAATTCCATTTAACTCCTAAACTTCCACCTTTTCTCTCTGTGCCCTTTAAAATAAATTGTTAATGAAATTTCTTGTATACAATGACAATGAATTCTCTGCTCCAATTTCTCTTAAATCCACTCTAATGAAGATTTTTTCCATATGATTATACGGTCACTGTTCTCAACTTTAATAATGATTATGAACTTGCTAAACTCAATACTTCAATATAAAACTTTCATCTGTATAATTTTAATTAAGTTGTTAATTAATTCACTCATTTTTCAATACTAGGGATTAAACCCAGCACAACTAAGTTAAATCCCTAACTCTTCTTTAATTTTATTATCTTTTTATTTTGACACAGTGACTTGCTAATTTGCCCAGGCTGGTCTCTAAGTTGTGATTCTCCTGCCATAGTCTCCTTGAGTAGCTGGGATTACAGATGTGCCCTATCTGTATACTACTGAAGAGTCAGGTACTTTCTTTATAACACAATGTTGGAGTTCGATGGCATGTTAGTAAGCTTTCTGTGATAATAACAAAATATCTGAGATAATCAACTTATAAGGAAGAAAGGTTTACTTTGGCTGACTGTTTGCAGATTCTAGTCCATAACTGGTTGTCCCTGTTCTTTGGCCCTGTGGCCAGCAGCACATCATGGCAGGAACATGTGGTGGTGGAACAAAACTGCTCACCTTCTTGCCAAGAAGCAAAAGGTAGGAAGAGTCTTCCTTAAGGGACACATCCCCAATAATCTATGGACCTATCTATCTATCATCTATCTATCTATCATCTATCTGTCTGTCTATCTATCTATCTATCATCATCATCATCATCATCTATCTATATGATGTTAGGAAACAAAATGCTTTCCAAGCCCACATGGGTCCACTTTATTACAGAGATGATAGCTAAGTTCTTAAATCTCTTCAGTTGTATTTCAATAGGCATAAAGACACCAGGAGTTTGTAAAGATTTTCAGAATCCCGTCTTTTCCCTCACACCTGCAATACTTAACTAGAATTTACCATCAGTTGGATTCATATCATCCAAAACTATAGTAAATAAAATATAAGGCAGTGATTTAGAAACACTAGGATAACAAATTGAAATGGAGATGCATAGGAGCATCCTAAAACCCAAAACACAACAATTAATGAGATTTTCTGCCAGTGTTTTTTCCCCCTACAGAATAATGATGGTGCTTCAGCTTCAATAATCATTCTGCATAATAAATTCCCAAGTGAATTAGGCTGCAAGAAGTTAACCGCATCTCCATTATTCCTTTATCCAAACTACAACTACAGTTTAATCTCAGTTTGGATCAGCATATCAATTACATATTCAAATACAATATATGAAGAATTTTATAGATATAGAAAGTAAAAAATAACCCTTTAAACAATATATAGAGATTACAACTACAAATTGATTCTAAGTGTAAAAGGCCAAATAAAAGAAAAAATATTTTGAATTAATATATATGTACCAATTTGAGCATACTTATCTTAGAATCTGTATTTAATATGCTAGTATTAAAATTGAGACATGTTTTTGTTTTCTTTTTTCAAAATCTCAACCTGGATTCGATGACTGTAAAATAACATTAACAGAAATCCCTTAGAAATTGTAGCCAAAGGAGTGTGTGTGTGTGTGTGTGTGTGAGAGAGAGAGAGAGAGAGAGAGAGAGTGTGTGTGTGTGTGTGCATGTGTGTGTGTTGTGTGTTATTTGGGACTGAACCCAAGGGCATTCTACCTCTGAGTTATACCCTCAACTCCCCCCTTTTTTTATTTTGAAACAGGGTCTTGCCAATTTGCTAAGGGTCTTACTATTTTGCTGAAGCTGGATTTGAGCCTGTGATCCTCCTGTTTCAGTCTCCCATGTGTGGGATTACAGGAGTTTTACACCACACTCAGCTAGAGAGAAAGGATTTTAATGATTTAGAGAGGTAGGATAGTTGGAGTAAACTAAAAATTGCTAAAATAGTCTTTGATGTTATAAAAGTCTATGACATTAAAATGTTTTTGGGGGGGTGACCCAATGTCAAAGTTTGGTCACACAAAAGAAAATATTTTTTTTCCAAATCTCTCCAAGATAGTGGTAAAGCGGTGGTGGAGACAAGATGCAGATGAATTGGATATGATCTGTTTCCCAGCCTCCATTCTGTACTTCTCTAATCTCTCTTCCTTTCTCCTCCCATTCCAGGCACAGGGGACTCTGTACAGTTTCTCAAACATGCTAGCATGGTCCCACATCAGCATCTACACATTTGCTACTTTTTGACCAACGATGCATTCCAGCCTCTATTTCACATGGCTTGTTTCTCTAAAAAGACTGCTTTTTCTCTAATTTTATTCCTTAACTGTGTTCTTAAAACAGAATATAATTCCTATGAAAACAGAGGGATTTTTAAATATTTTCCCACTATTTATTAATTCTAGAACAAAGCTTAGCATATGGTATCAATGAATAAATATTTGATAAATTAATTAAAATCAATGAAAAATGTAGAAAGCATTTTTTTCATAAAGCATTGAGAATTATACCAGTGAGAGTAGCACCATCTGTTAATAGATCTCTGTGACTGTGAGACCATTCAAATGAGCACTGAGTTTTCAGTGAAGAGAGCAGGATTTGGAGTGGTAAATACCAGACACAAGCAGTCCACCTTTATGGGAAATGTGAGATGACCATGATAGGCAGCACATGAGTGGTTTGCAAAGTGGCTCAATCTACTGGTGCCGTAAACCCTGAATGAATGGAAAGCCTAAGACCCCTACTTTTTTGAATAACTATCACAAATAAAAATAACTCCAAATAATGTAAACAGAAATTCAGCATTGTATATAATACTGTCCCCAAACTTGAATTCTTTATTTTGTCAGTTCATAGTCTTGCAGAGAACTCAGGTAAAACTGAAAAAAATGCTGAAGGATCATGCAGTAATAATACTGAAAATATATTCTCAATTTCACTGAGAGTGAAGAGTCACTTTGAGGAGTTCTCTTTAGCTAAGAGTTCTGAGGCTATTTCTCTAAGTATTTATTTATTGGAGAAAGGAAAATAATCTGCTCTTTCAGAGATTGTTGAAAGTTAGTTGTAATCCAACAATAGTTGTATGGATAACTGAGTAGCTCTGTGTTTCATTAGATAGAGGTTATTTTTTGGAAGTCAGATGATAGCAAGAGTTTTGACACAGGCTGGTCTCATCATTGGTTGGTAGTGTGCAAAGACCATCACATAATTTCTCTGCTACTGCAGTATGAAGTTGGTGTAGATGTACTTAGCAAATAACAGAATGCCTGAAATGACTGCCTCACTAATGATACGAATATTTTAACAGTATTTCATTAAGTAGATGCTGCAATTCCATCACTAATAAAAAGGTGAATCTATGGTATACACAAACATAAAATTTGATGCAATTTAGCACATTCCATTGGCCTCTCCAAGTTAATATCCATCATTAAATCATCACACACATCAAGGATATAACATTTAAAAAATATCAAATGAAGACAACAATGCCATTTATTAAAAATCAAAATTACTGTTGAGAAACAAATTCAAGTGGAAAAGAAATGTGGTTTCTTTGATAGTAACAATGACAAGCCGGGCATGGTGGCCCACACCTGTAATCCCAGTACTTGGAGGGTTAAAAGGAGGATTGCAGGTTCAAAGCAGCCTCAGCAAATTAGCAAGATTCTGTTTTAAAATAAAAAATAATATAGGGGCAGGGGGATAGCTCAGAGGTAGACTGTCCCTGGGTTCAATCTCCAGTAAAATAATAATAATAATAATAATAATAATAATAACAACAACAACAACAAAAATAACAACAATGACAAACTGGATATAAGATAAATGTTCTTTAAATGAAGATTAGTTAATCACATTATGATATATCTATTATATGTACTAAGTAAATCTACCTTATATCATTTATACAGAAATGAATTTATTGTATATAATTTGAAGACAATATTTTATATCACAGTATACATCTATAATAATATAAACATGGGCATAAATATTCAAAAATTAGTATAATTTTTATTAAGTATTTTCTGGCATAAATTACTAATATATTATACTTGTTTCTTTGTACTGTTATGGCTTAAACTTAAATATTTAAAATTAAAACTAAAATTATTTAAATTGTTTGAAATAATTAATACATAACAAATATATTGGATCAGTAGATATAATGTTTATGAAATTTTAATTAAAGTTTTACATCTTACTTAGTGGAAATTTCCAGAAATTAATAGAAGGTAAAGATATTTATTTTCACACAAGCTTCCTATTTGTAGGGTGGTAAATATATGTTTTTTTATTATTATTATTATTTTTTTTTGTGGTACTGGGGATTGAACCCAGGGGCATTTTACCTCCGAGATACACCCCCAGCGCTATTTTTTATTCTTTATTTTGAAACAGGGTCTCGCTGAGTTGCGGGGGGTCTCACTAAGTAGCTGAGGCTGGCTGCAAATCCAGATTCTCCGGTCTCAGTCTCCCAAGTACTGGGATTACAAGCGTGCGCCACCATGCCCACCTTTTATTATTATTTTTATCTAACATTCTTTTGTAAATTATACAGTAAAATAATTCAGTTAAAATTTTAATAAAGACTGATATCAAAGTATAGAAATATTAATAAAATATTTGAATACAATAAAAATGTTGCAAAAGATACATTGAAAAAGGCCATATAAAACAATTTAACAGTATTAACCAAAAAAATTTATTTAAATGTCACATCAATATGTTCTCTACCTATAATATAAAAAACACCATGACATATATATATATATCCCATATATATGTTTATATATATAAATACATATATATAAATATATATTATCTAGACTTTAGTATTTAGAAAAACAATTCTAACAAAATAAACATATAATACATAGAAGTGCAAAAAACTATGTAGATTTTATTTCTTAAAATCTATGTTTTAACTAAATAATGGAAACACTTAAATAGTTGTCATCTGTAGATTTTTATGAAAAAAATTGTTGAATAAAATATTAGTTAAGTCTAAGCAGTTGTGAGAGACTCTAGAATATGCTGATAATTATTAACTATTCAATACTCTTTTCCTGAAAATAATTCCTAGAGACTGTTTACACATTTCTGAATATTTCCAAATCTAAACATATACACACTTGATTGTACACACAAATACACAGGACAAAAATGTAAACATTTTCCTGAGGCAATTATTTCTAATAAAATATAGCCATTAAGTTTTTCTTATTCTCCAAGAACTTGGCTGGAGGGCATGAGCAGTCTCTTGGTAGCTTAGTGCTCATCCATCTATCTGCAGGTATTAAAAATGCCTCTAGCAAAGGGCAATGTAGGTGCTCTAACTGCAGCATCCGTACACTTGTATGGCTTACGTGTTTACATGCATTGGCTTTACCAAGACATTACCATTTACAGCAGACATAACTTTTTATTTATTCCTATAAGAATAAGTTAGAGTATAAAATACAATGTGAGAAATAGTATATTTATCTACAGGGTGGAAATATGATTTACAAAATATAACATTATTTATAAATGACTCAGATTACCTCTTCATTCTCATTCCACTTATAGGACTTTCAGCTTTTGGGAGTAGTTAAACTTTGGCTCTTTTTTGAAGAGGGGATGGGTGTGATTTTGATTTATGTGCAACAATTAGAGTGTGTTAGTAGGCAAATTGAGCATTGTGTTTAAACAAATAAATAAGTGGAAATGGGTAGATATATGCTGGAAGAAGAGAGCTGGAATGTGATGGTCATATGTTATTTTGTTTGGCCAACAGTTTCTCCTGTATCTTAAGTTCACCAATTGATTCTGTTACCTTTTTTATTTGTCTCTCTTTTTATAATTTTATTTGTGCATTGTAATTATACATCATAGCGAGATTCAAAGTGATATAGGCATACATGCACATAACACTTGGTATGTTTCTTTTTTTTTGCGGTACTGGGGTTTGAACCCAAGGGCATTCTATCTCCAGGCTACACCTCCAGCCCTATTTTTTTTTTATTCTTTATTTTTGAAACAGGGTATCACTAAGTTGTGGAGGGCCTCACTAAATAGCTGAGGCTGGCTGCGAACCTGCTATCCTCCTATCTCAGCCTCCTAAGTACTGGGATTACAAGCCACCACGCCCAGCAGTGTGTTTCTCTCTGGATTCCTCCTTGCTACCTACCCATCCTTGTATATATTAATGAGGTTGTAAGTGATACCTTTTTCCCCTCCCTTTGGTAAAAACACAAGGAAGTTTTGATAAGATGGACAATTGAGATGCCCCTCTTTTCTTCCTTAGGGGTGTGAAAGGGAGTTGAGTTATTTATTTAAAATCATTTTGGTGACAGAATGTTGAGATGAGTGTTACAAAGAAAAACGTTCAAGATAAGAAATTCTAATGCAGTATTCTGAATTGTGTCCAAAATTTTTAGAAAGCTAATTATTGATGTTTTGTTCCTTTTCATCTCAAAAACAAGCTGTTATTTTACACTTTAGCCATATAAAAATCTATATGTATACACATGTTGTATGTGGCACTTTTAAGAAAATGTTCAATAACTATGTGACATCTATTAAGTGCATAAGCATAAATGCACTGCTTAGTGAACTTTCAGGAATACAACAATGTAATCAGCACCATGTGCACTAACAAAAATGCTTCAAACCTCATAATTATACTTCTGTGCAGCCCCTATGTAGGTTTCTTAGATGACAGATAGATTTTTCCTGCTTTTGAATTTTAAATAAGATCATTTTATGTATCTTTTTTCTCAACATTTTGTTTATAATATTCAGTATGTTGCATAGGACTCTTAAAATGTCACTGATTTTCCAGCACCTATTTTAGCAATTGATAGAATATATTAAGGTTTTTAATTATGGTGTAGAATTGCCAATATCTTCCATTAATATGTTCAATTTTGTCTTACATATTCAGAACTGCAATTCAGTACACATGGATTTAAAATGTTGATAGTTCTGTGGTAAATTTTTTGTCTTTATCATCATGGATATCTCCTCTAAATTTTTCGCTGTTAGTTGACAGTAATTGTGGGTACATCAGCAAACTTTTAAAATAATTTGTGCCAGGAATGGTGATCCATGCCTGTGATCCCAGTAATTGGGAAGCTGAGACAAGAGAATTTCAGGTTCAAATACATCCGAAGCAATTTAATGAGACCCTATTTCTAAATAAAAAATAAAAAGGGCTAGGGGGTGTACCTTGGAGGTTGAATGCCCCTGAGTTCAATCTCCAGTATAATAAATAAATAAATAAATAAATAAATAAATAAATACTTTGACATGCTTTATCCTTTCTCATTACTTTACTTGTAACTTTTTCTGATCTTATATTTAAAGTATGTTTCTTATATATAGATTAAAAAAATAGTCCATCCTAAAAATCCAGTCTTTTAATTGACATATTTAACTCATTACTTATAGTTAAATTGCAAATATACTCATGTCTATCATTATGTTAGCCAACAAACATGCAAACAGTTCTTGGTGTGTTTCCCTTCAGGACCCACCCAGCTACCTACTCCACCCATACATAACAGTGAGATTGGTAGTGATACCTTGACATATGGACACAGCATAATTTGAACTGTTTCATCATTTACTCCCTAGCTCCTATACATGGGAGAAAACATGTGACCTTTCACTTTCTGTGACTGGCTAATCACGCTTAACATAATGTTCTCCAGGTCCATACATTTTCCTGCAAATGACATACTTTTATTCTTTTTTTGCTGAGTAAAATTCCATTGTGTGCATATCCCATAATTTTGTAATCCATTCATCTGTTCAGAATGTACACCTAGGTTGGTTCCATAATTTGGCTATTGTGAATTGTGCTGCTATAAGCATGTATATGCATGTGCTACTATAATATTCTTATTTCAGTCTGTTTGGAAAGATACCCAGGAGTGGTATAGCTGGATCATATGGTGGACCCATTCCAAGCTTTCTGAGGAATTGCCACACTGAATTCTAGAGCTGCTGCACTAATATGTAATCTCATGAATAGTGTAGAAGAGGTTCTATTTCCCCACATTCTTGTCAGCATTTATTGTTTGACTCCTTGATGATTGACATTCTAAATGGGGTTAGATGGAATCTCATTGTAGTTTTGATTTGCATTTCCCTGAGTTTTAATGATTTCGAATATTTTTCATATATTCATTGGCGTTTTGTATTTCTTCTTTTGAGAAGAGTCTATTCAGTTCAGTTTCCCATTTTTTTGTTTGGGTTATTTTTTTAGTTTTAAGATTTTTTAAGCTTTTTATATATTCTAGGTATTAGTTCTTTATCAAGGGAGTAGCTGGCAAAGTTTTTTTTTTCTTCTATTCTGTAGGCTCTCTCTTCAGACTCTTGATGGTTTCCTTTGCTGCCCAGAAACTTTCAACTTACTGCCATCCAATTTATTGATTCTCAGTTTTGTTTCCTGAGCTTTTGGCAATTGTATTGAGGAAATCTTTACTGGTGCTTATATGTTGGAGATTTGGTCCTATGCCCTATTTTTAGCCAAAGCAACCTGTGAGGGGAAAAACAAAAAACATGCTAAAGGCATCACAATACCTGATTTCAAATTATGCTACTGAGTGATAGTAACAAAAACAGCCTGGTATTGGCACAAAAAGTGACACATAGCTTAATGGAACAGAATAGAAAGTACAGAAACACACCCTCACATATATAGCTAGTTGATTTTGACAAAGAAACCAAAGACGTACACGAGAGAATAGACAGCCTTTTCAACAAGTGCTGCTGTGAAAACTGTACATCCATATGTCAGGGAATGAAATTTGACCCCAATCTCTCACACTGCAGAAGCATCAGCTCAAGATGGATCAAAGACTTCGAAATTAGACCTGAAATTTTGTAATTTCTAAATACACTTTTGTTAGAAGTGTTCAGTATTTCCCACTTCATTTGTTTTCTATTTTTTGGCTTCTTTTTCTCTCAAGGAACCTGCTGCTATGGTTTGGATCTGGAATGGCCCCAAAGGTTTATGTCCTTAAAGACTTAGTCCCTATGCAACAATGTCCAGGGGCAGGGCTTTTAGGAACTGCCTGGATGATGAGGGCTCCAACCTCATCAGTGAAGTAATTCATTTGCTGGATTAATAATTTGGATGGATTATTAGAAGTTGGGACCTAGTTAAAGGAAGTAGGTCACTGGGATATGCCATGGAAGGTTTTATCTTGCCCCCACCCCCGCCTTTCTCTCCCTCCTCTCTCTCTCTCTTTTTTGCAGCAAGAAGCTGAGCAGGTTCCTCCACCACACCCCTCTGCCATGATTTGCCTTACCTCAGGTCCAAAACAATGTAGCCAATATTCCTGAAATATCTATTGTTGTCTATTTCAGGTATTTTGGTGGTAGTGACAAAAAACTGATCAACACAGATAAATTCTACCTTACTAATTCTCTTCTACTCTTAACTTCACATACTTTTATCTTCATATGCAGTTGTTTTTTAGTTTTAGAGATCTTTTTCTAGATTCTAATTCTCTTGTCAAAATTCCTTTTGCCTATTTTTACAACATTTTTCCTACATTGTCTTGACTCTATTAATTGGTTATATAAAATTCTTATCTGCTTATGCCAATGTCTATTCCATCTATAGTTCTACTTCTACTATGAGCTTTTATTTGAATTACATAATCCTGTCTCTATTTTGTAAACCACTACTTAACTAGCATGTGTGAGGTTTCAAATATCAAGAATATTTTTAAAACTATTTTAAAACAGACATATTAGAAAACATATATCTGTTGAAATAAATTTTTCAGAATAATGACTCAATTTGATCAAAATTAAATTTATAATTTTTGTAATCTTAAAATCACCCTCTTGATTAAATATTAGCATATTTACATTTATATCCAAGCAGAAGAAAATGCTTGTATTGTACTTCATGTTGATAATTCAGAACATAGAGCTATTTTTCTTAAAGTAATAATATTAAACTAATATTATTTTTTTAAATTCCTCAAATTGTGTGAGCTTGAGTTTCTAAAACATTTGCATATTACTATATTTCTGGAATATTTAGAAATATTTAATCTACATTAATGCTTATTTTTCTGAAGTCAATTTAACAGAGCTTCTTTAATGGATTATATGAATTAATTTAACAATAACAAATAAAGGTAGGAAAATGTCATATTAAAAACATACATACACACAGATGCACGTAGAGATTTTATGGCTGTCATCGTTCAACTTTAGTTACAAATCATGCATATACAGTTACACAAAACTCACAGTTTTTTTGATACTTTATTTTTATAAGAATTGTATTTTTTACAAATATAATGAATTGAGGTTACTGGTTCTTTATGAAGGCTAAAATGCCTTACTGTTATTCATGGAGGAGACTCTCAATATTATCTTTGTCCTGATATTTTGTCTTATGAAAGATGTGAACTAAATTTTGGTTGAGGGACTGAAGATACACCAAATGGATGTCTGGGTATTTCCAGAGCCCATCTGAGTGAATAAAATACCCAGTCTGTTTCCATTCGATCTTTCAGACTCAGGGAGTTGCTTTCAGGGCACCTGAACCCTTCAGAGCCTTGAGGAGGTCAGGGGTCTGAAACCTAGGAGAACACTGAGGGTTAGGGGAATAGTATGAAAGGAAATGTTTGCATGGGTGGACCAAAAGTTGGAGGAGGCAGATCAAAGTATTAAAGTGAATTGAAAGAAGCCTCCAGGTGGTAAAGCAGTAAAGGTAAGTGGGACCCGCAAGAAGCGAGAGGTTTTAGATGAGTCAGATTGAGGAATTCTTGTTGTCAAACAGACCATTGGAGTTCCAAATTATCCTTTCTAAAATGACACCAACTACAATAAAGCAGACAGAGTCAGTGTTCTAGTCATCAAGCATGTAGTAGCTAGGAATATGAGGTGGAGAAGTGTCAGTAGGTTTAAAATTATTCCATAGTCACAAAGCTCAGATTCCAAGGGACATTGACTTGTGTGGGGACTTCAACACCCAGTAAGATTCTAACCAGATATGATCACTCGAAAGCATACAGATTAATTCCTGTTATGCTTCAGTGAACAAAATGTCTAGAGTGCAGAGCCAGAAGTTGGACGCACTGTAAGATCCCCATACCAATCAGAAACATTGCACCAAAGAACTTTTAAAAATAAAAAAGGAGCTGGGTGTGGTGGCGCACGCTTGTAATCCCAGTTCTTTGGGAGGCGGAGACCGGAGGATCCAGGTTCGTGGCCAGCCTCAGCTCTCTCTGTCTCTCTCTTCCTTTCTCTCTCTTTCTCTACTTAGTGAGGCCTTCCCCAACTTCATGAGACCCGGTTTCAAAATAAAGTATAAAAAATAGGGCCGGGGGTGTAGCGCGGAGGTAGAACGCCCCTGCATTCAATCCCCGGTACCGCAAAAAAATAAAAAAAATAAAAAAATTAAAAAGGGCTGGGAGTGTAGCTCAAAGGTAGAACACCCCTGGGTTCAATCCCCAGTATCACACACACTCCAAAAACATACTGGACAAGACGAATAAAGAGAAACTGATTTTATTTTTACACCATTGTCAGCAATGGGCAAGAGAGCAGAGACCAAGTCTGGATACTCAACTCCACTTTAAAGAAAGGCAGGAGAGTTTTTAAAAACTGGGAGTGGGTGAATCTAATTGTAATTTAAATGTGTAAGAGAAAGCCAGAAGCCCTGCAGTATTTTTCTGATTATAAAATTAATTCATCCTCATTAGAGAGAATTTATAAAATACAGGGACGATTAACAGATAATAAGATGAAACACTAACAAAAACAATAAGAAAAACCTTGAATGAATTCCTATCAAAATGAAAATGAAAATGAAATATTTTATGATTCAACCATATCCTCTTTCACTCCTTCCCTAATGAGCACACTATAGCCATCTCCATCACAAAATCTTTGAAAATGTTCTTTCCAATGGCAGAAATGCCATCTCTCACTTCTCACAGTCCTTTCTTCCTTTTGTCCTTTAAATCTCATATTAAACAGTTTTGCTTAGGGGTACATTTTCTTAATCACCCTATGTCAACGCAGCTCCCACATAAATTATTATACATCCTGAACAATAATCAACTATTCTAATGTTATCTGCTTCATCTGTCTACCAGCTTTGTTTTGCTCGCTGCTCCCTTAGAATGTAGGTTCCATGAAGGCACTGACTGCAAGTTTTCATATTTATCACCCTAGTCTAGCACTTAATTTGACATGTTGTAGGTTACTCATTTTTCCTTAACCTTGATTTAAATATATTCTTCCTCTTCTTTTTTTTTTTCGGTACTAGGGATTGTACTCAGTGGAATTCTACCTATGAGCTACACCCCCAGCCGTTTTTAATTTTTGTCTTGAAACAGTGACTCACTAGGTTTCTGAGAGTCTCTCTAGGTTGCTAATGCTATACTTGAACCTGCCATCCTACTGTCTCAGCTTCCCAAGTACTGGGATTACAGGTATGCAACATCATGCCTTGCTTAAACAGATTATTAATTAAGTCTAATAGTTAAAATACCCAAACAGAAAGTGTACCTAAAATGAACTGAATTCCTGTAGATCATGAAGTGCTATTTCCTACTCCTTGTGTCAGTGTGTAAGTCATTTTTGTCTCTTTCCTCCATTTCCTCATTTATAAAATGAGGTCAATAATATTACTGTTATATGAGACTTTGATAAAATAAAATAAATGAATGAATGCAAAACCTTCATTCCCAGAACACCATAGTTTAGTAAAAATTAGTGATTAATTTCATTTAAAAATTAATCACAAATTATGATCATATATGCTAACAAATAAAAATATGCTTTAAATGATTTTTGTTATTTTAAAACATTGCTTCCACTTGTTTAAAGCATCCTAAGAACATAATCAAATGTATTTTCATAAGTATTCCATGACTTACATAGCATAATTAATAGCTTATTGCTTGATTTTAGAGTTGAGGCTAAAGATATTATAAAGGTAATTATCTTTTACAAGTCAAAAAATACAGTTTTCAGGATTTGGCTTGTTTGAGATAAACTGATCTGCCTAGAAAAACTCAAATTTACGTTTCAGTTCTTGTGCATTATAATTCCATTCAATGTTAACATTGTACAGATAAACATCTTGTAGACAAACTCATAATATTGCAAAGGACCTTAGAAAATGTGCCTAATGTTACAGAAACTTCTTAGAAGCTGTAAATGGGTCCCCTCAAATCTCCATTCATAGCACTTTGAAACTTTGCGTACTCACACCACAGTGGCTTGCCAAATTTTCAAGGTCACTCTGTAACATTCTGTTAGTTTATATACATGGCTTCATGTCTTCAAATCTAGTAATTTTTCTACAGCACCCAACTGATTCAGGGTCATTTAAATCACAAAAACATTTTCTTTTTTTGCCATCTACCAAATACATTACTTGGCTTGGGATGAGTGAGATAAATATATTTTCACTGCTTTCACTGGAGTTCAGACCCAATTTGGGCAGAGTGATATATTCTGATTAACCACTATAACACATCAACTATAACACACTATGACACATTAACCTTTTCTAGACACATGAATGTGTCTAGAAAAGGAATGGAATATTGAAAAACATGAAATGGTACCTTAAAAAATAATTTGGCATCTGGGTGTGGTGTCCTGAATGTAGGAAAAGAGAAGAAAGAAAGCTTGCAGCATACTTTATTAGCTATTATTAGATAACTGAGAAGCCGGGCGTGGTGGCACACACTTGTGATCCCAGTACTTGGGAGTCTGAGACAGGAGGATTGCAGTTTCTCGGCCAGCCTCAGCAACTTAGTGAGGCCTTCCACAACTAGCTTAGACCTTGTTTCAAAATAAAATAATAAAATAGGGCCGGGGGTGTAGCTCAGAGGTAGAATGCACCTGATTTCCATCCCCATCACCACATACACACACACACACAAAAAACAAACAAACCCTCAACCACTCTAATCAAATAAATCCAATTTGTCATGTGTGCCTACTAGCCCCTACTTTCATTCTATGTTTCTATGTTTCAATGTAACTGACATATTTTTTAAACTTTACACATTTACTCCAGGCCAATGGTTCTCAAAATTACCTGTGCATTGTGATATTCTGAGAAACATTAAAAAGTTACTCAAGCCAGGGTTCCATACTCAGAGAATCAGATTTAATTGATTTTGAATGCTGTCTGGACAGGGGCATTCTTAAAGTCTCCCCCAGCTAGTTCTCATGTACCACTAAAGTCAAGAATCACAATTTTAAGCAGTGTTTTGCTTCTACACCTTAACTCCTTCATTGATCCAATTATAACTAATTTATCTACATTTCAGCTAAATAGTCATTTTTCTCAGAGAAGCCTAACCTGATGTCCCTAGGTATTATTAATTTATATTCCTGCACTATTTGGATATTTCCCTGATTGAAATACTCATAAAATTTTAGTGACAAACATATTTAACATTTGTCTTTTCTGCCAGAAGAACCTGAGAGCAGAGAGAATTTCTATGTTTTCTTTTTGGTTTTAATTCTTTTCTACTTCAAATGTATAATAGTTCCCCAATAAATAAAAGAACTTTAACTAAAACATGGGAAATTCAATAATATGATGTTCAATATATTGACTTCTATGACTAAATTCTCTATGTTATAATACATATATATATCAGATAATTTATAACGATTAGTTCTATTTCTCAACAGCCTTCATAGATGGGATAAAAATAAAACAAAATAGTACACTAAATGGGTAAATTAAATTTCCCAATGTCAGAAACTAAGACATAAAAGAAAATCTAAGGATAAAATCAGGTTGGGGACAATGGCTGTGTGCTTTCTGCTGCATCACACTATATTTTAATAATGGGAGAAAAATAAAGACATTGGATATATGCCAAAATAGATGAGGCTAACTTGGTAACAATAAATATTTTTAACAATGGCAATTATCAAATGGGAACATTCAATTCATTTATTTATATTTTAACTGAATTGTCCTTTCTTCAGAGAAGCCTAATCCAAAGTCCTCTCTAGAATTTCAACACAAGTGATGTACACTGCCATGTTATCTTGAATCTCAATTATTGTTTTTAAGATTCATCTTTACCTTCTGACACATTTGTAGGGTATGTGATGGTGTTTTATTTACAAAGACAGCGTTGGTATCTTTTCTATGTAGATTTTAAATGAACATTTGAACACAAAAGTTGAAGATAAATAATGTAACTTTTTGTTTAACTTATGTTTAACTTTAAACAAAAGTTAATGATAATAATGCAACTTTTTGTTCTATTTCTGTAAATTTCAGTTTAGAATATAGGGGACTGTTTTTGTTTTTTTGTTTCTGAAGTAACAACATCAACATTTTTTTCACTGAGAGAAAAATAGTCTTGTCTAGGCCTGGATGTTTAAAATAAAAACAGATTTTTGCATATACCATACCTACATTAATGAAAGGCATGTTTTCTTGTACATATTTAAATTGTTCTGCATTTTTCTAAAAATACAAGCCATTAAACTCATGTTAATTAAAAATATTTGGCATTTAGAACATATTTCCCTGACAAACTTAGAGGGTGGGTGATAAATGTATGCAGTATAATGTCCTACAGAGCTGGATTCTCATCCTAGAGGATTCTTCCAAACACTGAAAACCAAATGCTTGCAGTTCTAGAACTTAAGAAAGTATTAAAAACCTAAAGAAAATGAATGTTCCATATCAGCATTTTTTTCTGCAGAGAATATCTAGCTGATAAAATGATCTTTTCAAATGAATGTAGTATTTTGTCATGTTTTAAAACAAAATTCAAGTTTACAAGTTTACAATCTTTATCATATTGATTGTTATACATATTTTCAGGCCAAAGCTGAGTGTGTTTATTGCATTATTATTTTTCATTTGGAACTTAATGATTTTCTGCCAGTAACGTATAAGTCAATTTTTAAAAAGAGAGTTATTGTAATCACTTGATATATATATTTTGTTAAAGATAGTGTCATAATTGGAACTCTTTAATCAGACTGTCAGATCTATAATAGAGCTTTGAGGGTGGTGTTGCCATTTCAACATACAGACATGTTGGAGATTCTTGTTGATCAGGAGTTTTTTAAAATATTTTAGACATTCACGTTATTTACATGGGTAAGAAACTACACATTACAAATTCATTATTCAATATTCAACCCTGTGATATTATACAATATTTTATTACATTCAGAATTCCATTTATGAGGAATTATCAAATTTTTGTGGCCATACTGCCCTGTATATCAGGAATGTTTGACAGAAAACAATGACCCAGGTATTATTAATTAGGAAACTATGTAAATATAATTTGTTATTAGCATTAAATGATATTTGAATATTTTTCCTTCTTACAAGCAATTAAATATGAAAATATAAGAAAAAAGAAAGAAAAAAATATTTGGGGTACAAAATTTAAACTTAGTCTAACTGCCTCTTCTAACATAAAAAAATATTTATAAATGAGGTGATTCATGGAAATTATTCTTTGCATAAAACTTTACCTAAAATTAAATAGTTTCACTTCAGTATTGAATTTTGTATTAGCATATATAACTCTCCATAACAAGTAACTCCATATCTGCTGTTTGGACTGTGAAAGCTCAATAAGTACTTTTTAAAATTATAACTGAATACATAATTAAGTAAAAATAAAAAGATATGAATTAAGATTTCAGCTCTGCATCTAGATAACTAAACTACTGTAGGAAATGAGTTTAACATGTTTATCAATTCATACTATTTTGATAGGCTAGAAAATCTCATGGAACCAATTATCCATGTCCATGAAAATGGACATAATTCAGATTAAAAAATAGTTTTGGGGATCTTGAATTTGCTTCCCTAGAATGGTAAGAAACCAATTTAACATAGTATTAAGTTTATTAGATTCCTTCCTGAATACTTTTAAATTTATCCAATTTAAAGCTACTACTATTTTTTGAGTTATAGGTTTCAACATCATCACATACCTCAGACTCTTTGGTCTTAATAATTCTTTTAGTAGTCTTAATAGAGTTTGTTTCTGTTCTCTGTTAAATGACTTATTTCAGCAAAGTGGCAGATACATATTTTGGTAGTTTATCAAAGAAATATCTACTCAAACCTGAAAATTTTCCATTTAGGAAATAAAAATATTTGAGTCAGTTTATTACTTTTTATGTGTTACATAGTTCTGCTCTTTGCTGCTTGATTCATATAGACTTCACTTTTCACAGTTATTGACATCTTCTAGCATGTATCCACTGGTTAGACAATATACACATCACAGCTCAAGTACACTGGCTTATTTATTTAATCTACCTGATGTTTTGACTACAGCCTTTATTAGTGATCCAGATTCAATGACTTAGGTTATATTATGAATATAGATAATAATGTGGATTTTCTAGTTATACTTTCTCAAAGTAGTCCACATTGTTGTACCTCATCTTTTATGATGCCCGTAAGTTTCAAAACATTTAGCTTTAGTTTTCTTCAATGAAACAAATTTCAGGAATGACCCTTAGTTGAGGAAATGGTAAAAGTTTGGAATTGCCATTACCTATACCTCTGTATCAGCCTTTGATTTGGGAGTAGAGAATGTGGGAAAATCATTCACAGTAAATAATAACATAACACAGACTCACCTTCACCATTCACCTTCAAAATCCATTACTATTAACAAAGAAATGGAAATAATTTGCAGGTTCTTCATCAATATCATTAAGAGATTTTTTCTTTAGCAAATTTAGGGACACTGGGTTAGTAGCTCAGTAACTGTTGCTTAACAAGACTATGAATGCTCTTCACATGTATCCAACAATCTCCCTGAGGGAAGATAATACCTCCTAAATTCCATTCTGGTCATAAAAAAATCAACAACAATCATCTTCCCATCCATTTTTATATACTGAGATGAAAAGATAAGTATCATAACATTTCTAACATACTTAGACTTACTCCCTGTGAGTAACTTTAAACAACAACAACACAAACATTTGTGTATCATATTGGAATACATGCCCACATTTTTCATTTTTCCCATAAAGATAAGGACTGTAATATACACCCTTGAATCTTGTATTTGGTATGTGTATTGTCTAAGAGTCATTAGCAAGGGTGATGCTAGTAGAGTCCTTGTGTTTTCAGTCTTGCCTTTTTTTTTTTTTTTGCTTCCACCCTTCTACTATCATGTGCAAAATTCAGGATGTCCTATTTGAAGATGATGTAGCATGTATGTAAAGGACTCAGTAATCAAAACATCAAAGTTGAGATTTCAGGTTTAAGGATGAGGCTGTTTTGGACCATCCAGATATAGTCAAGCAAGCCATTGTTTCACCACAGAAAAGAAATAACCTATCCCAGTCCAAAAGTAACACCTAGACAGACCAGAGCACTTTGAACAAATCAATTTATTTTTATTATAAGCCAAAGCTTTGGCAAAATTTTTTTATGCAGTGAGAGCTAAATGACATATATTCTACATTGGAATTTTAGATCCAGCTAGAGAATGTATCAAAGTTATGTACCTGGGCATGGTGGCACATGCCTGTAATCCCAGTACTTGGGAGGCTGAGGCAGGAGAATTGCAGGTTCAAGGCCAGTCTCAGAAACTTAGGGAGACCCTCAGCAACTTAGCAAGACCTTGTTTTAAAGTGAAAATAAAATAGGGCTGGAGGTGTAGCTTGGAGGTAGAATGCCTCTGGATTCAATCCCTAGTACCCCACAAAAAATTATGTAATTGCAAATTAAGAAATCAAATATATAATATATTCCATCAAACCCAAAATTTTTGTACATATTTATCAAATTTTAAATTCTCTATAATACATTTTGCTATAAGTGATTTTATGTAAATATGATAAGATATATCATATCTAAATGCATTAGCACAATGCATAACATAAAATCAATCATTTTTAACCTAGATAAAATGTGATTTTACTTCATCTAACTTCTGAGAAATGAATTAAAATGATGAATAGAAGCATAATTTCACTACTCAGAACACTCAATGCTTTAGCAAGGTAGACTTTATTTATAAATTTTTAAAAAACAATTTTATTGGTGCATTGTAATTATACAATATAGTGAGATACAAAGCAATACATTTATATGTGCACACATCACTAGGTGTGCTTCCTTCTGAATCTTACCCCATATCACCTTCCTCCCTTTACATGTTAGTAAGATTGGTTGTGATACCTTCATATATGATATCAACATTAATTAATTCTCTGAGTGCAATCTCATAGGTGATATGTCAAATGTAGGTCATAATGTAGATTTTCTATTCATTGCTTTCTCTAAATAGTCCATATTTCTTCATCTCCATTTTTGTTGTTTCCTTCCTCAAGCTTCCTTTTTCCTTTTCCCTCCCACATCTCCTTCTACTATTGTACTGAGCTCCTCTTTTATCTGAAGTCCCCTTTCTTTCCTATTTTCTCTCTAGCTTCCACGTATGAGAAAAAAACATAACCCTTGACTTTGAGGCTGGCTGATCTTTACACAGTGAACTCAAGTTTCATCCATTTTCCTACACATGGCGTAAGTTTATTTTTCTTTATGGCTGAGAAACACTCCATTGTGTTTACACACCACATTTTCTTCATCTGTTTATGTGTTGATGAACATCTAGCTTTGTTTCATTCTTTGGCTATTGTGAATTGTGCTGCTATAAACATGCGTATGCAAGTATCACTATAGTACTCTAGTTTTACTTATTTGGGAAAACACCCAGAAATGGTATAGCTGGATTATATGGTGGATCATGCCTTGTTAGATTTACTGTCCACTTTTTAAAAATTAGTTTATAATTAGCATAAAATCTCATATGAAATAAAGCTAAGGTATTTTGAAATATTTTGACCAATTAATTTTCAGGTTTTGTGATTGAATTTTAATAAGCTAATTTTAATATTTATTTGTAGTTGTGAATTTTAAAAAAGCAATTATATTCATAGAGTGGAAATTTCTGCAGTATTCAAAATCCATTTTCATGTGAAAAATTAACAGTTTTATAATGAGAAATTTTTATTATAAAAAGTCTCAATAAAGATGTTTAACATTATTAGTTGTTAAGGAAATGTAAGCAAAACTACATTGAACTACTACTTCATACTCACTAAGCTTGCTATATTTAAAAAATGGAAAATAGAAAAGGTTTGGAAGGATGTAAAGTGGGGAAAAGGATATGACAACTTTAAACCTAAAGAGAAGATATTTGGTTTATGGAAGGCTCTGCCAAATATGTAAAAACAGAAAAAATAGTGGTGGTATATAATCCTTATAGTAGACAAATTATTAGTACTAATGAGCAGGGTGATAGTCGATATGCTAAATTGTATGCCATGTTTTAGGCTTTGTGCTATGAGGACTTTTCAAAATGTTATATATAACCAAATAGATTGGCTACCTGGATTCTGGTTTAATTAATGAATGCTAATTAATGAATGGTCCAGGGTAAAGATTTGGAGAAAACATTGCAGCAATATATCTGGGTTGTTGTACAGTGTACTAACATATCTGTTTTCATGTGGATGCTCACTGCAATTGCAATACCATTGAAAAGTAGATGAATGACTTTGTTAACCAAATAAGCAAGCTTATGAATGGCAGCTCAGCAACTCTGATGGCAGGCTTGGCACAATGTACACATCAAAATCTTAAGGCACA
>PVJS01032836.1:0-22528 GCA_004027185.1 Glis glis | reverse complement strand
GTACCGCAAAAAAAAAAAAAAAAAAAAAGTAGAACTTTGCTGGGTTTGGTAGTCCACGCTTGTAATCCCAGTACGTGGGCGGCTGAGACAGGAGGATCGTAGGTTTGAAGCTGCAGGTTCGAAGCCCATCTCGCCAACTTAGTGAGACCCTGTTTCCAAAGAAGAAATAAAAAATTGGGGTGGGGGTATAACTTGGAAGTAGAATGCCTCTGGGTTCAATACCCAGTACCAAAAAAATATGTAGAACTTTTTATTTTTGAAAATATAATTTTCATGTAAGAAAAATAATTTTGTGGTGTTTTTTGGTTCCTATTTCTATAAATTGTGAAAGAATTATTTTTACACCAGTACTGTTTTAGGGTAAGTTCACTAGACTCTAAAGGCTATATTCACAGTATGTTGCTTTAAACTTCACTTTAAATTTCTTTAAACTGACCAGTGGAATAATTTAAATAGCATAGGGTGCTAAAGTGGAATCATTTAGTTGTTGCTTAAAAATGTTTGCTATTAGGTCAGCTTAAGGAAAGAATATGTCCAGGATGGCCTGCATACAGTATCTCTTATCCATTTTTTTAGGGACGTTTGGCCTTTGGAAATCATTATCAACCTCAGACTCTGTGCATCAACTTTGATGATGCTTTCTTAACTTACACCACAAAACCACCGTCAAGTCATCTCGACCAGTTCATGCATATTGTGAAAGGAAAGCTTGAGAATGTTCGAGTCATGCTTGTTCCTAGTCCAAGATATGTTGGTCTTCAAAACGATGAGTAAGAAAACCTTATAAAAATAAGAACTTCTTTTAGCTACTATGAATATTAGTTAGAACCTTATTGTCCTTTTTTCTCCTTTGGTATTAGTTGTGTATATAATAGGTATATTCCTCAGTCTTTTAAAGCAGTTAACAGTACCGCTTTATATAGTATTAATGGATCTGCAATCCAGTGATAAAGTATACTTTCAAATATATTTCTAAATGATTATAACTACACTTTTTTTTAACATCTTTTTTTTCCTTCTCACTGTATTTTGGAAACTTATTTTGGGCAGTTAAGCCCTGATGTTTGTATTTTAAGAAATACACATTGCAGATGAATTTTTCTTTCCAGAAGGAATGGGTAAGTGGTAAATTGAAGAGATTCGTTATAGTGGAAGCTGAAAATTGAATCAAAATTATTCTGGAAAATTGGTGAAGTTAGGGTGGTATGGTTTTAAGACCCAATTATTTTAAGTCAAAGTTTTCCAACTAGCTTTCCAGATTGACTTTTTCAATGAAATGGCTGCTTGTATTTAGCAGACATGTTATAGGAATATGCATGCTAGACTCTCCTTAGAGTGGTGGGTTGCTCTCGGAGGAGTGGGCTGGGACCCTGAAGGAAGAGCAGATTCACAACTCCTCTCTGACTCCAGGTCACACATTCATGGGTGGGATGATGGCTCTCATGATCGTTGCTTTTTCTGTCTCTTTTCTTTATTGTGAAGGAGCCTCTTGTGGTTGGACTTGTGAAACGTGTTTGTATGGAGAGTTACGCTGTAATGCCTCAGCTTTTATCTTTGTGCAAAGCCAATATAAGATTTTAGGAGGTTATGAGAAACACGATTCCTTTTAGTTTTTTTTATACATTTATTGGAACATTACAGTTTCACATCATAATGTAGTTCATATTGATAGTGACATACATGCACACAGCACTTGGTGGGCTTTCCCCTGGCTCCCTCCCCACCCCCCCCCCTTTGCCATAAATGTTATTGAGATTGGCATTGGTATTCTCACATATGTACCTAATGTATTGAAGTGTTTCTTTCATTAATTCTCCCTCTCACCCCCCTGTCCAACCTCCCATAGACCACTTCCCTGGCTCCACTGGGGTTTCTCCTACATTATGTAAAGTCCTTCTTGTATCCCAATTACTCCCTGGCTTCCGCATATGAGAGAATACATGACCCTTCACTTTCTGTGACTGGCTAATCTCACTTAACATAATGTTCTTCAGGTCCATCCATTTTTCTGCAAATGACATAATTTTGTTCTTCATTGCTGAGTAGAATTCCATTGCGTGTATCCCCTTTAATTTTGTAATCCACTCATCTGTTGATGGACACCCAGGTTAGTTCCATAATTTGGCCATTATGAATTGTGCTGCTTTAAGCATAGATATACATGTATTACTATAATATTCTGATTTCAGTCCCTTTGGAAAGATAGCCAGGAGTGGTATAGTTGAATCATATATGGTGGATCGATTCCCAGTTTTCTGAGGAATTTCCATACTGATCTTCATAGTAGCTGCAGTAATTTGCAATCCCACCAACAGTGTAGAAGAGTTCCTATTTCCCCACATCCTCTCCAGCATTTACTGCTGTTTGACTTCTTGATGATTACCATTCTGATTGGGGTTAGAAGGAATCTCAGTGTAGTTTTGATTTGCATCTCCCTGATTGTTAATGATGTTGAATATTTTTTCATATATTTATTGGCCATTTGTATTTCTTCTTTTGTGAAGTGTCTTATTTAGTCTAGTGTGATTGCCCATTTCTTGATTGGGTTTTTTTTAGTCTTTAAAGTACTTAAAATGTCTTTTAAGTACATTGTATATTCTAGATATTAGTCTTCCATCAGAGGAACAGCTGGCAAAAATCTCCTATTCTGTAGGCTTTCTCTTTAGACTCTTGAAGATTTCCTTTTATGGAACAGAAACTTTTTTGTTTAATGCAATCCTACTTATTAATCCTTGTTTTAATTTCTTGTGCCTTGGGGGTCTTACTGAGGAAGTATTTAACTGTGCCTATATGTAGGAGTGTTGGACCTATGCCCTCCTCTAGTAATTTCAAAGTCTCTGGTCTAATTTCCAGGTCTTTGATCCATCTTGAGTTGACTTGTGCAGGGTGAGAGGCAGGGATTTAATTCCATTTTTCTGCAAATGGATAACCAGTTTTCCCAACACCATTTGTTGAAAAGGCTGTTTTCTCCAATGTATGTTTTGGCACCTTTGTTGAAAATCAATTGACTATAAGTGTGTGGAATTGTTTCAGTGTCTTCTATTCTGTTCCATTGGTCTGTGTGTCTGTTTTTGTGCCAATACCATGCTGTTTTTATTACTGTGGCTCTGTAGTATAATTTGAAATCAGGTATTGCATGGTTCTTATTGCTGGAAATTGCTTTGGCTATTCTGGGTCTTTTTTTTTCATATGAAATTTAGGACTGATTTTTCTAGGTCTGTGAACCATGAATGATATTGGTATTTTGATAGGGATTGCACTGGGTCTGTAGGTCACTTTTTGGTAGAATGGCCATTTTGATAATATTTATTCTGCCTATCCAAGAGCATGGGAGATCTTTCTGTCTTCTGAGATCTTCCATTTCTTTCTTTAGTGTTTTATGATTTTCATTTTAGAGGTCTTTTACCTCCTTAACTAGATTTATTTCTAGGTATCTTACTGTTTTTGAGGTTATTGTGAATGGAATTGTTTTCTGGATTCATGGTTGGTGTATAGAAAAGCTACTGATTTTTTTAGATTGATTTTGTATGCTGCTGCTTTGCAGAATTTGTTAGTCAGCCCTAGAAGTTTTTTGGTTGAGTTTTTTTGGTCTTCTAAGTATAGGATCACTTCATCTACAAATGGAGATAATTTCAGTTCTTCTTTTCTTATTTTTTTTTCCTTTGGTTTCCTTCTCTTGTTTTATTGCTTTGACTAGAGGAGTAAATTGAAAAGGGGTGGTGTTACTGGGCATCCTTGTCTTGTTCCTGATTTTAAAGGGAATTCTCGCAGTTTTTCCCCATTCAAAATGATGTTTGCTTTGGTTTTATTGTAAATTACCCAAATTAAAAGGCATAGACTGGCAGTGTGGATTAAAGAACATAATCCAATTATATGCTACTTGCAAGAAGCTCACCTTACTGGCAAAGATATTCATAGGCTAAAGGTGAAAGGATGGAAAAAGATAATCCAGACAAATAGAGACTGAAAACAAGCAATTGTATATTATGATGTCTCCCTTTTCATTTCTTATTTTAAATAATTTGGACCAATTCTCTCTTTCTCTTGGTTAGGTTGGCTAATGTTTATCAGTTTTGTTTATCTTTTCGTTTTGTTTATCTTTTTTTGTTGCTGCTGCACTGCCAGCTGCTATCACATGAAACCCTGCTGGCCCCTGGCCTCACTGCTTTCAGAGCCCAAACTCCGCCAGGGAGAGAGAGTACCACTCTGAACCTAGAGCTTGGGTGGCTGAGTTATTTAGCCCCGGGGACACTGCTGCTGCTCTCTGCAGCTGTGATCACGTGAGATCTTGCTGGCCACCAGCCTTGGTACTTATGGTGCCCAAGCACCACTCGGTGAGAGTCTATATCCTTCTGAGCCTACAGCACAGTTGGCTGAGTTATTTCACCCCAAAGACACCACTGCTGGTGGTCCTGTGGTGATTGCCGGAGACCCCCGCAAGGACAGAGCTAACTGTGGACCCTAGTTGCCACCCCATTGTTCCTAGGGATTGTGCTAATTCACGTTTCTGCTCTGTCCGACTGGATTCCCCACCTGCACTTTCACAAGGATGGTTTGCAAACTCAAAGACCCCACAAGATTGTTTGTTGTCATGCAAGTCCTTGCAGCTGTGCAGGCTCCCACAGGGATGGTTTGAAAACTCAGGGTCTTGAGGAGCTCGATTGTAGTCACTCAGATCCCTTCAGGATGGGTCTGTAGTTTCTATATCCTGATGATTTCAGCTTCAGCCAAAGGAGTTTGCTGGTTGGTTTGGCTGGGTGGTCCAGAGATGGTCTTGACAAGGCGGGTTGTAGCACTCTGGTCCCTGCAGGGAGAAGGAACCTGTCATTTCTCAGTCCAGAAAGTTCAGCTGTAGCCACAGGAGTTCGCCGGGTGGGTTGGCAGGGCAGTCTGGAGAGGCGCTGAATGTGGAGAGAAGAATGTGATTGCTTTTGGTGTTGGTTCTCTGCCATATTGGCTGGACAAGATTTAGCTGCTTTGCCAGAATTGTTCTTTGAGAGCCGCCGAATTCCAGCAACCCCTCGTTCCCCACGGGGGCCCGCCAAGATAGTGCCCACCTCCGCTCACCCAGTGAGACGCCTGGAGCTCTTTTCAGTCTTCTGCTCTCTGTGCTCCCTCCAATTCAACCATGTTTTGACTGTCTTTCTTCTGTTGAATTCTGACTGCTTTTCTTCTCTTGCCAAGAAGCAGTCTTCCCGCTGGTTGAGTTCCTAGTCTCGGAGCAACAGAAACACGCTGCCTTCCTCTATTCTGCCATCTTTAATGTCAAGTGCCCTCCTTGCAGAAACAGAGAAGCTGGGCCTTGATGAAGAAAGTGGCACCGATGGCTTTTTCCTTGTAGTTCTTACTTCTGGCTGGCGTGCTATTAGATTTTCCAAGGACTGGCTAGAATGACAGACAGGGTCTTTCCCTGTCAAGTCCAGGTGGCTGTGGGTCTACCTGGCTTTGCTCTTCAAGATCATGAACTTAGTTAAGTGTCTTCTGGAATGCACAAAATTCCATATTCATGGAATTTGATAATTACTAGAGAGTAAGATGAAAATTGTTCTGTTAGTAATTTACATAAAGAGATTTGAAATTATATTTTTCATTCTTCAAAAATTTGGAGATTCATTAACCTTTGTGATTTATACATATTTAGAAGAAGTTGTTGAGAAGTTAATTTTGATGTGGAAGAAGATATTGTAGCATATAACAGGGAGAAGTTGTTAAAGATTAATAGTTTGTGGGTAGAGAATAGGTTGATGGTAGAGAAATGGTTGATGGTTAATAGGTTGATGATAGAGAAATGGTCATTTCAGAGTTTTAAGTTCAAGATGTTTGCTTTAAGTTTATTTCAAGTTGATCAATATTCTGAGAAGCAATAAGTTACAGATAAAAATGTCAATTTTTTTCTTAAATGTTTCTGAATGATTATACTTTATTATGCTGATAAATAAAATATTTAGGTTTTTAGTGTTATTAATATAAAATGGCTTAATTTTAATTTTGTTATAAATGTAGACTATTATTATTCTATTCCAACTATCATTTGTTACATTGTTTTTGAACTTTGTTGTAAATCGATTTATTTGATTTCAAATTTAAAATGAAAACTACAAAACCAAAAGTATTTTTCCTCTTTAATTTACTGATAAAATTTCAGTACCGTTTTATCATTTAGTCTGATATAGACTGCAACTGGAGCAACTTATTAGAATGATTGTTAGAATGATCTGTTTCTGTTTTCACTTTGACTACCATTGATTAGGGGCTTGAGTGTTCTGTATTGTGGAGATGTACTCAGTGTCCCTCCTTCCCATAGGCCTCCACGACTGATGGGAGAAGGTTTTGTAGTGGTGCAGTCGAATGATGTCGACATCTACTACTACATGGATGAGCCAGGTAATGCCGTCTTCAAGGATGTTGTGTAGCGACAGTTCTGTTTCTTCTATGAAATGATGACATCTAGTAATATTTGGTATCTCCTTATGTGGAGTATAAATAAGGATCAATAAATGGTTAATGTGGTTACGAGAATCTCTAAAAAAATTGTTTCATTACTCAGAAGTTGAAAATTTAGTATTTTAGACTAAAAGATCAATATAGTGATCTTCCCTTCAAATTCTCTTTTCATAGACATAACCCCCAAGTTGAGAGTGCCGATGATCCCGAGTGAAACTGGTAGGGCCTGTGGCGACAGTTAAGGTAGTCGACATTAGCTTAGGGGACAGCCACCATGTGCTAGACTCCAGTCTAGCTAGCTACAGTGCTTAGTAGGTGGCTTCCATTGATAAAAGCAATTTAGATACTGGGTTTCTTTTTCTTTTTCCCAGCTCTTCTCGTTCCTTTTATGGGGTGGGAGGTCCTAGAGTTTTCAGAATGAACCTAGGATGTTATGCCTTCTCTTCATGTCGACATCTGCACCGAGTACAGAAGCAGTGGTGGCCACAGCTGTAGAGCAAGCGGTGGCTCCTAACCAGACCCAGGACCCCATATTCACAGGAAAATAAGAAATGCCAGCATCTCTTAAAAATTTCCTTGATTAAGCAGTAAAAAGTACTGATTTTATCAAATTGGCCTTTGAGTAGTATTCTGAACATTTGTTATGACACTATAGGGTGCACGTAAAGCACTTATGCTATATACCCGAGTATCTGGTGTTTTGGGGAAAAGCACTGTGTGTTGAGTTGCAAGCTTACTTGGTTTTCATGAGATACTAATTTTACTTGAAAGACTAATTAGAACCACACTATGGTTTTGAGCTTGTCTGTGAAAATTAGGATTTTGGAAAATTTGGGACTATTTGACAACAGCCCAGTAATTAACTGCTTTTGATTAAACTTCCAGTGATATTAACAAATGTGATTAAAAAATGTTTAATAATGAATTTTTCAACATTTGGAAAAATCTGCATAACTCAGGAAACTACTATTTTCCAAATAACCTATGTGTGATGTCACGAAGTTATTTATAGATAAAAGATTTACTCAAAATTCAGGAGAGAACAGATTTTAACACAAGAGAATACAAACATTTTAGTGACAAGGTTTCAGGTTCCATATTGCAGCTAACCTTTGAGAAAGTCCCACTTGTTGAGCTTGGCTGTGGTATCGGAGAAGAGTCTCATCCAGCATGGTACGAGACGGCTCTGCCAGGTTTTCTACAAACCCTCCAACGGTAGGGTAATTCAGAAGCAGCTGAGAATCCACCTGTGTTATAGTAAGCTTAGATCTAAAGAGATTTACCAAAATAAAGAGTAATGTCAGTACTTCTTACTAAATTGTTTTATTTTTGAAAATAGTTTTTCTTCATTAAAATGAAATGGAAACTCCATTTAATTTTCATAAAATGCTTATTTTTATTTTCATATTTTATGTTTTTATTTTCATTAAATATTTAATTATGTCAACATGTAGTTAAAATAAAAAATATTTTTAGAAAATTGATGATTTTAATTTTGAACACAGTAAATTTTGAGAGATGAAATACAAAATCTCTTTGGGGTTCTTAATAATTTTCAAGATTGTAAAGCTTTCCTAAAGTCAAAAAATTTTAGGACTGCTGGCCTAAGAGGAAACTTTTTGATAGTCATTTTAAGTAACTGCCTTTATGTTACATGTTCTGGAGTATAGGGCTTGTTCCAGAAGAAACAGAAGACAATATTGACGGGGAAATAAGCAGCGAAGATTGCAAATTACAAGACTTGCCTCCATGTTGGGGACTGGACATAGTTTGTGGAAAAGGGACAGACTTTAATTATGGACCGTGGGCCGATCGTCAGAGGTACTTGAGTACATTCTGTTTCCATTCGTTTTCAGATGTATTGATAGAGTACTTGATTTGTATTAAAAGCTAGCTTAATATCTTTATAAATTACTTTATTATGACAGAGTCATTAGGTGTTTTCATCCATATAGTTATTTTCTTATGGAGAAACCACAGACACGTTTGTTCCAGAGGAGGAGCTAATTTATTAAAAAGTTGGTGAGCGAGCAGCATATTTATCGGCTCTTTTATTTTTTTCCTCTTGCATTTAATGAACAGTTTATTTATTTACCCTCTACTATATGCCAGGGATTGTTGGGATTCAGAAATAAAAGATGCTTAGGTCTGTTTTAGTGGGGGAGAAAAAAAGCAGCTTTTTTAAGTGCTACACTGGAGGTGAGGTAGGGGTCTTGATGAGCTTGGAGAGACACTACGCCAGCTCCCTGGGGCCTCCGCAGCAGCGCCCGGCGGCGACTAGCTCAGCAGAGGCTTGTTTGCTTGCAGGATGTCGGTGGATGTTGAGGAGGCAAGGACAGCCTGGGCCTGCCTGGGATTGTCAGTGGCTCTCTTCGCCCCGGGTCCGTGTCTGGTTTCCTCCTCACAGAAGGACCAGGCACTGGACTAGGACACACCCTAATGACCTCATTTTAACCTGTGGGGGCTTAAATGTGCATGTTTAGGACCCAGCTCAGCTTCTAAAGGGCGAATATTTCAAGTTAAAGATAAGGGGAGAGAAGAGTTAGGGAAGGCTTTGGTAGAGGTCTTGTGTTAGTTGTAGGGAAAGTTCGCTAGGGAAAGAAAAGGGGGGTGAATAATCCAGGCAAATACATGAGTGGAGAATGGTCCTATAGTTCTATAGGTGGTTAAGCGTTCTGTAGTAATTAAGATGTATGGATGCTATACTGGAGGGAACGCAGTGTCTGAAAGTTTGCACGCGCGCGTGTGTGTGTTGTTTTGTTTGAGACAGGGTCTCGCTATTATTCCCAGGCTGGACTCAAACTACTCCTGGCTCAAGTGAATCTCCTGCCTCAGCCTCAGTAGCTGGGACTACAGGCTTCTGCCACCACACCCATCTGTCTGAAAGATTATTAGTCATTCTATTACTTTAATTTTTATTTTTATATATTATGAACATTTTTCTACTTATTGATGTATTATAAACCAAGGTAGAGTCATTTACCATTAATTAGGAAGGTGCATCTAAATTATTATTCAAGTAGACATTGGTTAACGTTTTTCTACTCATGAGCTAGCTTTCTGGAATAGAGAAATAGAGGCCAATTTATTCACTAAAGCTGATATTACTGGGCTACTGATGGATTAATGAAAGATGACACTGACTTTTGATGTACTGCCTCTTTTTCTACTTTTTGTTTTAAATTATGCTGCCTATCTAGTATTATCAGAATAATTATCTGTTTTGTCAATAATTGGTCTTACTTTTGGCGGTGCTGGGGATTGAACCCAGTGTCTTGTACATACTAGGCAAGAGCTCTAAATAAGTTCTTTCAATCTTATTATTTCTAGTATGTATGAATACATGCCTCAGTAAGTAGTCCTTAACAATTATGACAAATGAATAAGTTTGTTATTTGAACACTCTTGGAATATGCTAATTGATACTTTACTAAGTTCTGGGCTAGGTTATTTATTAAACTTGAAAATAGCATAAAATTTCAGGTTAGAAAGATACTTCTCACATTATTGAATTTAAATTTTCCTTTTATAGCAAATTTTTTTTATAATAAATCATGCCATATTCACTGTGCATTAGTTGAAAATGAGGAGTTTTGTATTCCATTAAGTAACAAAGCTAAATCTATCTGAATTATATTCAGAAATCTTAGGAGAGATTTATTATTTTTTGGCTGCCCAGCAGTTATATATTGTTTTAGAGGAAAAATTTAAAATAGTGGTTTAACACAGACACATGAAATATATTTTTCCTTTATAGCACATGAGAATAAAGTTGAATTCCCCATAAAAACTATATTTAATTTTATTACATATTTTTAAAAGTGCTAGCACGTAGTCTCACAAAAACCCAAACTAAAATTCTTATTTTTTTGTGGGGGGTGGCACTGGTGATTGAACCCAGGGGCAATCTACCTCTGAGCTACACCCCCAGCCCTATTTTTTATTCTTTATTTTGAAACAGGGTCTTGCTATGTTGCAGAGGGCCTCACTAAGTAGCTGAGGCTGGCTGTGAACCTACGATCCTCCTGTCTCAGCCTCCCAAGTACTGGGATTACAAGTGTGTGCCACTATGCCCAGCTAAAATTCTTATAATAAATTCAATTTGGGGACAGTCTTTGTACTATATAGAGAAATGACATGAAATAAAAGTTTGCTTAGACATCTTTCTTCAGTAGATTTTTTCTCTGTTAAGAGAACAGTAAGTTGGGCGTGATGGCGCCCGCTTATAATCCCAGTCCTTGGGAAGCTGAGACCAGAGGGTCTGGGTTTGTGGCCAGTCTCAACTACTTAGTGAGGCCCTGTTTCAAAATAAAGAATAAAAAATAGGGCTGGGGATGTAGCTTGGAGATAGAATGCCCCTGGGTTCAATCCCCAGTACCGAAAAAAAAAGAGAACAATATACTTCTTAATATAGAATTAAAAACATTTATGTTTATTTAAGAAAAAAGGGGAAGATTTGTTTTCGACACATTTGGTCCCTGTCATAGCAGTGTTTGTTTCCTCACTTGCATGTGTGTGCAGATGGTTGTGGCTATTTCCTCTTCTCCTTTTGCGTACTGAGTTTCCACATCCACCTGACGGTCGTTTTCTTAGTGCTCATCTCTGAGAGTAAAGAGGATATTTGCTGTTGGTACTTCACTCAGCACTGCGAGAAGTCCTTCATCTCTGATGTGGCCTGAGTCGAGCTTACAGATTCTGATGTCTGTCCTACTACCTTTACATGATTTCCTGAATCTTTTTAAGATATTCAGCTTTGTGGTATTTTTTTTTTTTTACAAATTTTCATGACAGAATTGAAATGTGAAATCTGTTAGAATACAACTTGATTCTGAGGTGATAATTTAATACTGTCAGCCAGCGCCCATTGGCATTTTAGCGCTCTCCCTTCAAGTGCTCACCTTTCTGCTTTCCCACGCTCGGGCAGTCCAGGGAGACGCGGGGCGGGGCTGAGCTCACTGTGCTTGCGAGGAGGTGGCGACAGGTGGCAGGCAGAGGGTTTCAGTGGTGAAGCCCCGCGTCAGGGGCCAGGTGCAGATGAGCCTTCAAGGCCGCTGCTCTCGCAGTTGGCCTGTGTCCTCCTCCAGGCTGCAGTCAGCGGATAGTTGTACTGGATTCTCTGTGCTAGTAGTGCTAGTTTTATATCTTGTGTGTCTTAGTCAAAACATTCACAAAACTTAATTTTCTCATATATTTTCATCTAATGATGGCAAGTTACAGTGTGTGAGTCTCAATTATTAAATTTTGTTTATCTAATTTTTCCCAGGCTTTTACTCCAAGTAATACTTGAGTCCCTTACCAGAGGTTATTTTGTGTTGAATAACATGTCATTTTTCTTTCTACCTCCTTATACAGAGATTGTTTATGGAAGTTTTTCTTTCCACCTGATTATCAAATTCTGAAAGTTTCTGAAGTTGCACAGCCTGGAAGACCAAGACAGATCCTTGCTTTTGAACTGCGAATGAATATTATTGCAGATGCTACAATTGACTTGCTGTTTACGAAAAATAGGGTAATTATTATAATAATATAGTAGAAAATAATGGTTAGCATTTGAATTATTTTCTAGAGTGTTTTTCTCTTGACTAGTCCTATACTTTGATTCCTTTCTATGATCTTCCCATGCCCCCCAAATAATAATATATACATCTTTTATCATACTTTTAATACTAGAAAAAATTAATAACAATAGACCTTCATGCTAATTTCTGGCTCATTTTCTCCTTTATATCTTGCTGAAATGTTTTAGTGTATTTTTGGTATAAATTCCAGTATACCAAATATAATGGTATAATGGTTAAATTTTAATATCTTTTGCATATCATTGATTATTACTGCTGTGATAACTAAAAAGTAAAGATGGTGGGGACACAGTTATAAATATTCATATGAGTTCATTTGTTTTGATAGGAAACAAATGCTGTCCATGTGAATGTAGGAGCTGGCTCATATTTAGAAATCAATATTCCAATGACAGTTGAAGAAAATGGTAAGCTGAGATTACGTTTTTGTTTTAAATGGTTAGAGAAATGATTAGTATATAAGTAATAGCTCATTAACCCTTTTAGATTGACATTAATGGGTTTTTTAAATTTTTAATATTTTGATTGTCTTTTTTATTTAGATTAGGTTTATTTTTAACTGATACATAAAAGCATATAATTGTATATCATTTATAAGGTGTACCATGCAATATTTTGATACATGCACACATTGCATAATGTTCAAATCAGGGTAAACCTATATGTCCCCTCAAACACTTATCATTTTTTTATTGTAAAAACATTTAAAATCCTTTTGTCTGTCTGCTTGAAATATGTGGTACGTTCTCATTACCTATCGCCATCCTACAGTATGGTAGTACTAGTACACCAGAGCTGCCTATTCCTGTCTATCCAGAACAGAATTATTCCTGTCTATCCTATCCTTGTCTCCCTTCCCTTCTCAAAGCCCCGGGAACCACCATTTTACTCTCAACTTCCCACGTCTGAGGGAGATTTTGGGGTACACGTCTTTCTTTGCTTGGCTTATTTCACTTGACATAATGACCTCTAGCTCCAGCCATCTTGTTGCAAATATCCCTTTGTATGGCCAGAGAGTGTGCATATACATTGTGTGTATAGACCATATTTTCTTTATCCATTCATTAATAGGGGGACATTTAGATTATGTCTATTTCTTGGCTGTTGTGAATTGTGTTGGAATTCACAAGAGTACAGATGTCTCTTCTACATACTGATTTAGTTTCCACTGGATGTGTACCCAGTAGTGGGATTACTGGATGATATGGTAGTTCTTTTAATTTTTTGAGGAACCTCCATACTAAAAGCTGGTGCATAAAAGCTGGTGCATTCCACTAGCAGATGTGGGAATATTTTGATGTGCCTGTAGTTATGAGATTATCACATAATTAAATTATTTGAACACCTAAAGAGAAGGGAACAATTTTCTAATCGAGGTAGGTCTGATATTTTATGCTTTTTTTGTAGCCTATATATCTCTTTGTAGGACTAAGTGTAAAGTGTTTTCTGTATGTTTTTCCTATTAGACTGTTGTGCCATGAGAGTGGGTGCTGTGTCTTTCTTTTCACTGGTGTAGCCCTAGTGCTGGACTCAGTACCTGGCATGTGGATAGTAATTGATTGGATGACTAATAGGCTTTGCTTTAGGTTATAGCATTCATAGATTTTGTATGTAAATATTGTCCAAATATTGACACACAGGGTAAAGGGAGACAACCCGAGGACTGAAGGGATCAGGGCCTAAGGAAAGCCCAGTTAGGTTACTGGGTAGAAAGGTTGCATTTCACATGACTGCATGGAGGGAAAAATGGACAGTCTCAGAAGAGAACAGTATAATACAACTCCACACAAATATATCTAAAATGTTTATTAGATTCAGGTGTCGGGGGTGGGGGGAGAAAAGTCCCAGAGCAGGATGCCTGTGAAACTAGCCATATAAGACCATAGGTTTAGTGTTTGTAGATGGGACTCCATCAAGAAAGGAGATGTAATACTCTAAACTTCTCTGTTGTTGTTGAGAATGGGCTTACCACTGGGAAATTGTCACTGCATGAGGAAGAGCTGATGTTTGCGAACTGTTATTATATAAGGGGCAGTTGAAAATATGTACCCTTGAGTCAGTGGAGGAAGAAAAAACATGGGAGCTGTGAATTGCTGTAAACTATTGTTTAGAGGCTAGACATGTACGGTGAGTCCTTTGTATCCATGGATTCAGTCAACTATGAGTTGAAAATACTTGAAAAATATTTTGTCTGTTCTGAACACATAGACTTTTCTTGTCATTCCCTAAACAATAAAATATAACAAGCCGGGCATGGTGGTGCATGCTTGTAATCCCAGTACTTGGGAGGCTGAGACAGGAGGATCTCAGGTTTGTGGCCAGCCTCAGCAACTTGTGAGGCCCTCTGCAACTTAGTGAGACCCTGTTTCAAAATAAAGAATAAAATAGGGCTGGGGATATAGATCGGAGGTAGAATGCCCCTAGGTTTCATCCCTAGTACCACACACACACACAAAATATAACCAACAGTTTTCATGGTATTTACATTGCATTAGGTATTAACAGAAACTTGGAGATAAAATATATGGGAGGCATGGGTAGGTATTATGCAAATGCCGTGCCATTTTATGTAAGGGCTTGAGCATCCCATGTTGGTATCCACTGAGGGTGTGCATCTTGGAACCAGTTCCTCATGGCTAGTGAGACACTGTAGTTTTGCACTGGAAAGAAAAATCAGGTTAGATATTACATGGGGATGGAACTTCTTTTTTCCCAGTTTCTAAAATGAGAAGGCTCCCCTATTCTGTTAGTAAGCTCCCTGTCACTGAGGTGTGTAGGTACTGCCTGGTCCCCACTTGTAGGGATTTCTTCTTTGGGGGTGGCAGGAGTTGGTTCCAGTCCAGAATTATTAATTGCACAATTTCTTTTTCTGGTTCTTAATTTTTATGCTTTTATTTATTAGGTTATACCCCTGCAATTAAAGGACAGCTATTACATGTTGATGCTACTACCAGCATGCAATTCCGGACCCTTTTAGAAGCAGAAATGTTAGCTGTAAGTCTAAAGTATATGACAATATGTATATTTGTATGAAATATGAATTTGATTTTGATTTTTTGATAGAAAATTTAAATAACCAGGAAGTTATTTAATGATGTATCTTCTTGTTCAAGAATTGTCAGGTGCTCTTGCCCCATCTTGGGGAAGAGAAGCAGATTCCTGGTGCTGTGGACTCCCCTTGGCATCTTTCTGTTGCTGTGCCTCTCTGTGTGTGTCTCTGTGTGTGTGTGTGTGTGTGTGTGTGTGTGTGTGTGTGTTGGGAATGGGGGGGTGAATAGAAGGTAATGAAGAATGTGAAAAGTTGTTTTAAACAATATGTAGCTAGACTACATTTCTCCTAAATTCTAAATAAGATGATTTTTTTTTAACCCTATGTTTTGTGGTCCCATTGAATTTTTTCTTTCTCGGGGTTTAAATAATGTCATTATTCCCTGTGCTTTTAACTTGATGAATAAGGCAAAAGGAAGAAAAAAAATCTCTGTGATACCTTAGATTGTTCCATCTTAGAAACATAAATAATGTGCAAATGTCCATGATTAAAATGATAGAATAGGAGCTGGGCGTGGTGGTGCACTCTTGCAATCCCAGTACTTGGGAGGCTGAGACAGGAGGATCGCAGGTTTGTGGCCAGCCTTAGCTACTTAGTGAGGCCCTCTGCAACTTAGTGAGACCCTGTTTCAAATAAAGAATAAAAAATAGGGCTGGGGTAGGGACCGCCAACTAGGGGCAACCACAACAACGACATTGACAACAACAGCTGCTCTGTGGAATAGTTGGTGTGCACAGAAGACTCACTTATGTAAGATGGCGCTCTAAGGTCTTTAATTACTTGTCTTGAAGAACCATCTTGCACATGACGTGTTTAAGTTAGGGGGAGAATTTTGTACTTATCAAGACCTTATCAAATACCATAAACATGGTAAACTTGCATATTCAGCATTTGAATGAATTCTTGAGTTGTTGCTGATAAACGAGACTGTGTGACAGTGTTCTTCCTATGCAGCGAGCTCTTTCCTTCGTAGAAATGCTAGTGTCCCTTTATGTGGCAGTCTTATCGCATCTCACCCTCCCTCACTCTGAGCCTCTCACTCAACAGATGAGGGTTCAGGAGGAATGAGGGACATCGGTTGTTGCCCACTAGTTTATCGCAAGTACATTAATTTGTTGTTCTCAGAGTCTTTTTTTATTTTTTTTGTGGTACTGGAGGTTGAACCCAGGGACATTCTACTTCTGAGCTATATACCCCCAGCCCTGTTTTATTTTGAAACAGGGTCTTGCTAAGTTGCGGAGGGCCTCACTAAGTAGCTGAGGCTGGCCGTGAACTTGTGATCCTCCTGTCTCAGCCTCCCAGGCACTGGGATTACAAGCCGTGCTGCCATGCCCGGCTCTCAGAGCCTTTTGACCACATCATCTCTTGATATATCAAGGTGCCTGAATGTAGCCAGAGATACTGACCTTCATCCACAGTGTTAAAATCTCCAAGGGCTCTCTGTTCAGCTCAGTAGGAAGATGAGCTCTGCTCACCAGTGTGTACTTCCATTTCCAGTGCTGCTCGTGCAGTGTCGCATTGCAAGCTCTGACGTTTCTGCTTGACGTTTCTTTTGCAGTTCCACATCATTGCCAGCTACCCCCGAATATGGAACATGCCGCAGACCTGGCAGTGTGAACTGGAGGTTTATAAAGCCACCTACCACTTCATCTTTGCACAGAAGAACTTTTTTACAGGTATTTTCTAGTAAATATAGTGAAATTTATCACAGTGAACTCGTTTATATTCAGTAAGTTTTGCTTTTAAATTCAATATAAGGTTTTGATGACAATTCTTTCTTTTATAATTTGGTTTAGGCTAATATAAAAGGGAAAATTTAATTTTCTAATTTTTTTTCGTGGTACCAGGGATGGAACCCAGGGGCATTGTACCTCTGAGCTATACACCCAGCCCTATTTTTTATTCTTTATTTTGAAACAGGGCCTCACTTAGTAGCAGAGAGCCTCATTAACTAGCTGAGGCTGGCCGCAAACCTGTGATCCTCCTGTGTCAGCCTCCCCAGTACTGGGATTACAAGTGTGCACCACCATATCCGACTTAAAAGGGAAAATTTAAATACAGATGTTTTGTGTTCTCTTCTAACCCAAACAAGAAAAATATCAGTTGAGCTTAGAAGGAAATGAACTCAGTTTAGGCTGGTGCTTTGTCTCAGTCTAATAGGGGGTAAAATAGGGTCAATAAGTCAGTTTCTCTTCCTGAATTTGACATTAGCATAGCTTTATTATTGTACTTATTGTACTCTATGACATTATACTCAAGTAGGTAAATATGTTACTTATTGTTATTTAGAGTCTCTATATTCTTTTCTGTTGGCATGGAAAATTTAATTGAATCTATCACTAGTTGAAAAAAATTATTTCTTACAGTGTATTCATATTTCATGAGTAGTCTTAGTCTGTGAATAATGTGAATATTACTACATGAAAGTAGGTAGCATTTGTTGAACTGTCCTCTAAAAGTTGAACCTCACAGAGTTGGTGTGTTTGCCAGGGCCAGTGGTTCCCATGGAGACGTGCTCTTTGCTTGACGGCCTGCTCCATCCCTCTGTCCACCCACCAGCTGTCATTTACAGACATCTGTGTGTGCTGAGCACTAGTAGATAACTGGGGTGCTCAGGTACTCCTGTCCTGACCTTACTCACACCGGCATGATGTTGGCTAAATTACTTCACTGGTTAAGCTTCAGTTTCCTTATTTGTGAAATAGGAATAAACATTTCTACCCTAACTGTGCTATTGCTACAGTTTTGATTTTTAAAATGCTTTAAGTCTCTCATTTGTTTGCTTGACTGGGGGCCTCGTCTCGGGGACTAGACAGAGCAATTCTGCTTCCCTTGAGTTATATGCTGTCTCTCCAAGGCCTGAGTCAAGTGTTCCAGTAGAAGAGCTCTTCATAGAGTTCCTGGTTGAAAGTTAAACTTTTACCAGTGAGGTAGAACATTGAATAAATACTTCAGTTCAAATTTATGGAAATAGTAATAGCTAAAGCTTTAATGTGTATTATGTGTCTGGCTTTGTCCTAAGAACTTTGCACATATCAAATGATTGGATCCTCACAAAAACTAAGATCAATTTTATCATTAGCCTTACTTTACAGATGCGGAAAACGCTAGAGAGAGGTGAAGCCGCTGGTTCAGGGTCGTACAGCTAGTAAGCTGGTTGAGCTAGGGTTCCGACTCGAGCAGCCTGGCTCAGGAATCTGCTATATTATTTTGACTATAACCTTTTCCCTGATGTTTAAAGTTTTGTAGTTTTTTAAACTTTGTGAATCTATTAAAATAGATTTCTATTTTTAAGTATTTAACCCTTCACATTATTTTTCCTTTAGATATTTGATGCTAAAATAGAATGCTAGAGTAAATTCTTCAAAATTAAAAAATGTTACTTTGTAGTAGCACTTTACTTTAAATTGAGCATTGAGTATTAGTTACTTTTAAATAGCCAAGTACATGTGCCTTAAATTACAACAGATTTTTCCTGAATTATTTTCTTTCTGTCACTCTTAATTTTTTTGCTTTACCTATCGAAATTCATTCTTGTTATTTTCCCTAAAACTCATTGGGAGAAATTTAAGTGTACAGAAAGGTACAAAAATATACATCATCACTATTTAAGTTTTCATCTCCCAGATTTAACAGCTGTAACATTTGGTCCTATTCAAGTCCTTTTAACAGTCTCCAGGAAGAAATGCTCTTAGGGAGTAATGCTGGCTTAGTCTTGGAGTGAACATCCTTGCTCACAGTGTTTGAATTGCTTTCTCCATTGGTAGGATTCTGCAGAAAAGGACTTCCCTCGGCCGGTGTGCCGGTGTGCCAGTGTGAGACTGCTCAGCAGCCATTCGCAGGCCACTCACCAGTAACGTGGAGTTTTCCTTCAGAGATTGTTGTGGGGTAAAGAGAGCGTTATGCTGAACAAGATGTAGAGCCTCGGTGAAGGCTGTAAGGCAGAGGTAGAAACACCAGGTGCTTGTGGAAGTGATGAAATTGAGATTTATTGGGATAAAGGAAAGAAAACAACATAACAGTTTTTCAAAGCTGTAGTACTAAGCTGGGCGTGGTGGCGCACGTTTGTAATCCCAGTACTTGGGAGGCTGAGACAGGAGGATTGCAGGTTTGCAGCCAGCCTCAGCTACTTAGTGAGGTCCTCCGCAACTTAGTGAGACCCTGTTTCAAAATAAAGAATAAAAAATAGGGCTGGGGGTGTAGCTCAGAGGTAGAATGCCCCTGGGTTCCATCCCCAGTTTCGCAAAAAAAAGCTGTAGTACTAATTAGTTGATATTTTATGTGGTGTTTACCTAACAACTATAAAGTGAGCCAGTGGTGGATTTTTCGGATTAACATTTAACTTGCTACATTAATAAATTTTATGATTTCTTATACAAACAAGACAGTCATCTAAGTGCTTCCTTTTTCTAAGCAGATTATTTGGTAGCACATGTGGTAATGAAAGCAGCTTTTGGTGTATAGAGAACTGTGTACTGAAATGGTTGTTGAGGCTTCTACTAAAAATATTTTGTCACCATAATTGTTAAGTTTACCAGTAGAGACATTGTGAAAACCACATGATGCGAAAACTGTATTACAGAATAATAAATGGAAATTTTAAATAAGTTACTAAATGAAGATTTATTAAAATAGAAATTGGCTAATACCTTTATAAAATTTCAAGTGTTATTAAGGAAAAATTAGTAAGATTTGTTAAAATAAAAATTGGCAAATAACTTTATAAAATTACATTCAATACCAAAATCTATAGATGCTCAAATTCCTTATATAAAATGGCGTAGTACTCTCATATAAACTGTACATCCTCTTGTATACCTTAAATCATCTCTAGGTTACTTATGTAATACCTAGCACAAGGTAAATGCTATGTCATTTAATATAATAGATATATTAAATGTATGAATTTTTTCTTATTTGAAACTATGTATTGTTTAGGTAATAATGACAGGAAAACAGTGTCTGTACAAGTTCAGTACAGATGCAGGGTTTTTTCTGGTGTGGAGGGGGAGTACTGGGGATTGAACCCAGGGCACTCAGATTAAAAAAATACTATCAACCCGTGGATGACTGAATCCACGGATGAGAACCGTGGCTGCGGAGCGCCACTGTTGATTTTAGATAGGCTAGGGTTGTAAATATCGACCAGGGAGAACAGTGAAGAAACTAGTGAGCTGCACAGTACAGTTGATCACTTGTCACGCTCATTTCCTCACTTTGCTCCCTCGTAAATATTTGCGGTTCAGAATTTGTACTCAAACTGCTATGGTGTCTAAAGGTTCAATCCCCAGTACCAAACCAAACAAAACAAAACAAAAGAAATAGGTTAGGCAAGCATACGTTTCTGGTAGAAGTATAAAAGGATTCACTTCTCTTGGAAAGCAAATTTGTAATTTATAATAGCCTAGAAAAATATCTCAACTTTGACCTAGCAATTCCCCTTCTGGAATCTCTACTGACAAAGTAATCCAGAATATGTAAAACATCTTGCACGAAAAATATGCATTGAAATAGTATGTAGTAAAAATTGGAGTCTGAGTACTCAAGTATAAATAACAAATCTTAAAAGGCAAATCTCTTTAATGCACTATTGCAAACTTTATGTATATGTATGTAAATTAACATGGGAAATATTTTAGTAGTAAATCTACATGGAAAAACAATTAGAAGAAAACGTGTCTACAGTTGTATTATTTGGGTAATGGAATATGAAGTGATTTTCTTTTTCCTATTTTCTAAAATTTCTTGAAAGAAATAATAGATATATTAAATGTATGAACTTTTTCTTATTTGGAATTATGACTAGTAAGTAAATATCCATATATTGTCATCATTTAATTATATCTTAACCACTTTAAAAATATTTAAGTATAAAAGTTCTTTTTAGTTACAAAGGAAAACTTCATTTTGACTGGTGTTATAGTCTGTGTTTCATTTTCTGAATTTCAGTTAACTTTACATTTTGTTCTCTATCCTAATACTTTTAGATTTAATTCAAGACTGGTCTAGTGATAATGCTCCGGACATTTTTTCATTTGTTCCATATACATGGAATTTTAAAATCATGTTTCATCAGTTTGAAATGATTTGGGCTGCTAATCAACACAATTGGATTGACTGTTCCACTAAACAACAGGAAAATGGTATGAAACTTTAGAAAATTAGGATAACTACTCTTCTCATTAAGATACATACCATCAAAGAAAATTAGTATTAATTTTGTAGTTTTAATAGAAACTAGAGTTGATTTTTTTCCCCCATTATCTTGTGAAACTCTCAGAGGACTGCTCAAGAATTTGTATTAGACAAAGCAGTTCTCTTACATTTAATTTTGTTTAGGTGTGTATTTAAGCCAGTTTTTACATTTCATTTTTATTGACATTAAATGTAAATTGGCTTTTTTCTTTTCTTATTTTTCAGTATATCTGGCAGCCTGTGGGGAAACACTAAACATCGATTTTTCTTTGCCTTTTACGGACTTTGTTCCCGCTACATGTAATACCAAATTCTCTTTAAGAGTACGTATACTTGGATGCATTGCTTGTTCCACAAGGGTTATTAGTAAGTTTGACTTCCCAAAGCTTATTTTTACTTTCCCCGGCCATTTCATTAGCTTCCTTCCAGTAGTGTTCACTAACTTCAGTGTTGTAGAGTTACTAAGGTTTGCTTTTTGTAGTTAACAGCCCCTAAGAAAGTGGCCAATTAAAAAAAAAAAGTCCCCTGAATTGGTTATTTTCTTTGAGTACATTTTTGATCTCTGTGGCTAATCTATATGTTTTCTCAAGAACCCCTTCTAGCTCTAGTATCTACTAATTTTATGCTTCCTATATTCGTTTCCTAATTGTAACCATGAATTCAGGGAATAACTATAAACAACTTTCTTCCTTATATCTGAAAGGCAGCTCTTATGTACTTCTCCTGAAGCCCAAATTTTGAGCCCAAAATTTTGTGGAACACCTAATTTTTGGATATGGACAGTCAATATTAATTAGTAAAAATGTCGGTTATGGTGGTAAAAAACAGCAGTAATAATAAAAGGAGCAGCTAATACCTCTTCACCATTTTCAGTGTGCCATACACTATTCTGAGTGCTTTGTGTGTAGTGACTCATTTAATTCTCAGAACAGCCCTCACGATTAGTGTCTGGATTTGTAGATTTGAAAACTGAAGAACAAGCAGGGTGTGGTGGCACACACCTAGAGTCCCCAATACTTGGGAAGCTAAGATAGGAGGATTCCAAGTTCAAGGCCAGCCTCAGCAAGTTAGTGAGACCCTGTTTCAAAATTTAAAAATAAATAAATAAAAAGGGTTGGAGGCCGGGCGTGGTGGCGCACGCTTGTAATCCCAGTACTTTGGGAGGCGGAGACCGGAGGATCCGAGTTCGCGGCCAACCTCATCGCGCATGCGTGGGCGCGCGTGATTTATCTCTCCTCTCTCCTCTCTCTCTCTCTCTCTC
>PVJS01032835.1:0-22527 GCA_004027185.1 Glis glis | reverse complement strand
CAACAAGAACCATGCAGGAGGCATCACAATACCTGACTTCAAACTATACTACAAAGCCATAGTAATAAAAACAGCATGGTATTGGCACAAAAGAAGACACATAGACCAATGGAGCAGAATAGAAGACTCCAAAACAAATACACACACCGACAGTCAATTGATTTTTGACAAAGGGGCTAAAAACATCCACTGGAAAAAAAGAGAGCCTCTTCAACAAATGGTGCTGGCAAAACTGGCTAACCATATGCAGAAAAATAGAAAGAAACCCCACTTTCTCACCTTGTACAAGAGTCAATTCAAGATGGATCAAAGACCTAGAAATCAGACCAACGACCTTGCAGTTACTTGAAGAAGGCATAGGTCTAACACTTCAACACATAGGCACAGGTAAAGACTTCCTCAACAAGACCCCAAAGGCACAGGAAATTAAAATGAGGATCAATACGTGGGATTGCATTAAACTGAAGAACTTTTGTACAGCAAAGGAAACAATCAAGAACCTCAACAGAGAGCCGACCGAATGGGAGAAGATTTTTGCCAGCTCCTCTTCTGATAGAGGACTAATATCTAGAATATACAGAGAACTTAAAAAAATCACCACTAAAAAACAAATAACCCAATCAAAAAATGGGCAAGTGAACTAAATAGGCACTTCACAGAAGAAGGAACACAAATGGCCCATAAATGTATGAAAAAATGTTCAACACCATTAGCAATCAGAGAGATGCAAATCAAAACTACCCTGAGATTTCACCTAACCCCAATTAGAATGGCAATCATTAAAAACACAAACAACAGCAAATGCTGGTGAGGATGTGGAGAAGTAGGAATTCTAATACACTGTTGGTGGGATTGCAAATTAGTGCAACCACTTTGGAAAACAGTGTGGAGGATCCTCAGAAGAATGGGAATGAACCTACCGTATGACTCAGCAATAACACTTCTAGGCATCTACCCAAAAGGACTGAAGCCAAACTACCAGACTAATGCATGTGTATCTATGTTTATAGCTACACAATTCACAATTGCCAAACTTTGGAACCAGCCACCATGCCCATCAACTGATGAATGGATTACGAAACTATGGGCATTGTTAGCTCACATTATCTATTTGAGTGTGGAGGTACTAGCCAGCTAGGTACAATGCCTAAAATTAGACCAGTGAAAACGCTAGGGCTACTTCCAGTGGTCACAAACATCACATCTTGCCTCAGCTGAACTGGATGCTGAGTTCTGACATCATAACTGTCATTGCAAATGGCTCAGGAAGCTGGATGGAGCTGCTGCCTCTACTCTCCTCCATCACCAGGCTGGATTTGGTACACCCTTTGCCTCTTCAAGTCAGTTCCCCAATGAAAGACTGGGGCAGATAGTCTCGTTGGAAAAGTTAAGTTGCAGAGCTTCGGGAAAGGCCAGGAAATAAGTATTTGACATTTTCATTGTCTACAGTAGGAGATGGCTCTCCCTTGTTACATGGAGAATCTCCCTGTGAACATAGGAAGGGGGATAGAATTCTGGACAGCCTAAAAAGGACAGATGTTGACCGCAACTGAGGTGAGACTCCCAAACAAAGAAGACCAGGGACACCACCTTGACCCTGCTGGGGAATGAAGAATAAAGCAAAGCAATTTTATGAAGGTCCAAAAGTAACATGTAGAGCTTTGAGTCCAAAGAGTATTCTACATTCCAGCCTTACCAGTAGCTCTGGTATTTCAGTCTCCAGGCATTGGGTTCATGTGTTGTATTTACTGGGTTGGTTCAGAACTTGGGCCAGAAATTTTATTTACCAGCACATATATCCCCAAGAGATGCTAATGTTATTTGTTTTTCTAGTGCTTCCATTCCTAAGTCCCTATATTTAACCAACTCTTTCTTAAATAAATATATTAGGTACTGATCCTATACCATATGTTAAGCTAAAAACTTTATATAGATCATTTCATAGAATCTGCATCCTAGCCCTGTTACAAAGAGAATATGAGGCTCTAATTGAGGAAACAAGTTGTCCAAGATAACAAAACTAGTAGTTGGTAGAGCCTGATGTCTTTATTTAGATATATTAAGACCTGTCTGTTCCCATTAGATGAGTTAATATCTTCAAGCAGGTTATAGTCATTCAGTCTGTTTTATAATTTTCTCTTCTCTGATCCCCAGCACTACAAAAATGATGATGATGATGATGTTGATGATAATTTTCTGCTCTGGCTTATTATATTTTTCTTTTTAATTCTTTCCATGAGGAGTCTTATTTTTCTATTTTGAAGTTCATGGGTAAGGAGTTTGTAGGATAAGGGAAGACTTTATTATTGTCCCCATGTACTTCCCACATGGCCAAGGCAAGATGTCATTCTGTCAGTTTTCCAGATGAGGAAACTACCGACAGTGGTGGGAGAAGCAGGTCATAAAGCATGACCTGCATAAAGGGGAATGATTCTGCCCTTCTTGATCTTTCTCACGGGATATCTGAATATCTACACAGAAGCAATCTCAGTGCTAGGTGCTAGAGACATCAAGGTCGATGCAGTGCTTTCATAGTAGGACACAACAGTACAGGACTGGTGCAGATCCAAGCAGTTTACCCTCCAGACAGATAAACAAACAAATGGTCATGCAATGTAAAATAGTACTACTTTCCAGGGCCCACTTGTCCTTTATTTCCACCTCCATGACTGCTCAGGCTGCTCAAAATATTCCTCTCTTCTGCTACTATTGATCCTACTCATTCTCCAAACACCACTTCCTCTTTGATCCTCCTTGGCTAGAAGAACATCCACTTTCTCACTGCACATTTCTTTTATTTTTTATCATATCTGAGATCACTGATGCTCGCATACACCATGATACTTATTGGAGACCCAATCTATGCTGAAGACTGCACCTGGCACTGGGGACATGCTAAGGGTAAAAGATATAGAGATAGTCCCTTGTTCATATAAAGTAAAAACTAGTGGAGGGGGCAGATATGAGTCGAATAGTCACATCATGAAATACAAAGGGGCCTCTGGCATCAATCCTATAGGGAAAAGGTACATGGTATTCTGAGTAGTTCTGAGGGTGTGTTGGAGAAGAGACAATTGGAGAAGGGACAGAAGAAGGAGGAGGAGGAAGGGCATTCCACGAAGTCACAAAATGACATAAAAACCAGCACAGAGAAACAGCAGGGTATTTCAGATGCTGTGAAAGGAAGCCAGTGGCCAGGGAAGCCAGAGGTGTGGTTTTTGATGGGCAGAGAGACAGGCCTGAGCCAGAGCATGCAGGGCCAGTGATGGGCTTTGTTCTTCACCCCAATAACTGTGTGCCCCCTCACTTGCCCTTAGCTCACTTTACTAAACTCCTTTGTGTTTATACTGATTCCCTCTGCCAGCCCTCTAGTTTAGGATTGCATGAGAAGTGTGAGCTATGGTGTCAAGTTCCAGGCATGCTTAAGGATAAAAATAAAGTGCTATGTTCCTGAGAATAGGAAAAGTAGAGTCTCCTCCTTGAGCAAAGAATTAAGAATTGGAAAGAGGAAAGGGTGAGATAAAACCCCAGCTACCCCTTCTCTGGGATACACTCCACCAGGGGGAATGCAGTGTCACTCTTGTTGGGTCAACAAACTACCAGTGTAAAGAGTCCAAAAACCTGTGCACTACACTATAACAAACATTGAGATGTTGGAATCTCTTGGCAAGTTGGAGCGGCTCTTGGATGAAGAGTGGTGGGAGCTTAGAGATGACAGTGTGGTGATGTTATATCCTTTGCAGTGGCTTGCATAAAATAGAGGCAATAATTGACAATAAGCCAGGCATGGTGGTGCATGCCTGTAATTCCAGTATTTGGGAGGCTGAGACAGGAGAATATCAGGTTCGAGGACAGCCTCATCAACTTAGCAAGACTCTCAGCAACCTAGCAAGACCCTGTCTCCAAATTAAAAGAAAATAAAAATAAAAAAGGTTGGGGGTGTAGCTCAGAGGGCTACACCCTCTGCCTCTGGGTTAAATCCCCAGTACCCCCCTCCCAAATACTGACAATAAATATTCAACTGAATTTCAGGACATTGAGAACGTGTGTGAAATTAACAAATGCATCACCTGAAGACCATTTTCTGGGACTTTTTACCAGTGAGGAGGCTCAAGACTCTGAAAGAACACTGGATGAGATTCAGAAGAACAATGTTCTGGTTCCAATTCTGGCTCTGCCAGAGCTTCTGGACCCTGGAAACTTCTCAAACTTCCCAAGCTCTGACTTCATTATAAAATGTGATGAAGTCACCTTCTTCAGTATTTTCATAAGAAAGGCAAAAGCCAAAGTACAATAAAAAATACCTGGAAAATGCCCTAGGAAGGCATCATACAGGAGCCTGACAAGCCACACTTCATCTCTCACTAGGTCCCACATTGCCAATTGCTCCTCCAGTGTTGGAAAGGGTTACTTGCTGTTGATTTGACTGAACATCAGATGAAGTGGCTGGCTCGCATTCAGGAGCTGGGTTGTAAAGAGAATGTACCTTCTCTGGAAACACCGAAACCACACTGGGCGAGGTGAGACACTTCTGTTCTGAGAAGCATATCATGCTGAGGCAGCAGTGCCAGACGAACATCTCCCATTTCTCCAACTGCTGTTTCTCCACCTGCTAAAAGCAATCATACCTCTTCATCCCTACCTGCCTCCAAAGGATTCTAGGAGGATAAATATGGATATGTGTTGCAGAAAACTTTTGTCAGTAAAAAAAATCTCCAAAACTGATTTACCACATCAGCACTTTTATGTGGCTAACATTTGCATTAGTCTTGTATCAGTACCTATCACCATAAAATTCCAGAGCTACAAATGTTCTTAGAAGAATCCAGGACAATTGCTACCCAAGGTAGAATTCCACCTACTATAAAGAATAACTCAGAAGCCGGCGTGGTGGTGCACACTCATAATCCCAGTACTTGGGAGGCTGAGACAGGAGGATTGCAAGTTTGAAGCCAGCCTTGGCAACTTAGAGAGGCCCTGTTTCAAAATTAAAAAATAAATAAATAAAGCAAGGCTAGGGGTATAGCTCGGGAGTAGAACACCCCTGGGTTCAATCCCCAGTACCACAAACAAATCAAAACCAAACAAAGAAAAAAAAGAGAGATACAGTGGTCTCCTTTTTTTTTTTTATCAAGGTGACTTTCTGTTATCAAGGTGACCTCTTCTGTGTCACACTTAGAACATTCTCATTCAATGACCTGATTTCTGCTTTACAACTTGATCCTACTGCTTTCAGTATTATCTTTGAAGCCACACAAAACACTATATATTTCCATATGACAATACTCCAGCTGTTTGAGGACAGCATTATATCTCCTCTCCTCACAGGATGTGGGCACCAAAGTCCTCATTTACCATTATAAGCACCTGTCATCACATATGAAGAATTATTTGATGTACCCATTACAGGTAGACAGAACCTAGTCTGGCTATAGATTAGGTTCCTCTCCTGGAAAAACTCTTTTCTGTCCTAGAATAATAGCTGCAAATCCAGAGTAAATTTATCACTGGGCTATAGGTTAAACAGCTCTTAAATGAAAATTTCAGATGTCTCCATTTTACTGGTACAGAACATGGATAAAGGGGGAAAAAGCAGGTACTTTAATTTCTCAAAAAGGAATCCAGTGTCTAAATCTCCCCTCTATTTAATATTTGAAATTGCTCCCGGCCTTGTGTGTAGGATCATGCATGTATTGCCATCCCTGGAATTCATTTTTCATGGATTCAGACTGAGCAGAATCAAGATACTGAGATTTATGTTTTCTAGTGCCCAGAAATAATCAGGAATATCACATTATTTCTCAAAAAATATAACCTGGAAAACCCATTAACCTTAACACAAGTAAGCATAAAGAGCAGACCAGGATCATCTCCCCAACAACTCTATCAGCTCCTAAACAAATGAGTCCCCTAAACTTTTGTGATCCCACAGTTCTTAAAAGCCCAATGGTTGATTCTACCAGTGAAATACCTCTCCCTGTCATCTATACTAATCAGTCTCTGTGTTTTGCAATGACAAGAATGTATAGGAGAGATAGGTTGGAAGATATACTGTGAAACCTGTTCATAATTTTTGCTAAGAGTTGACAAGTTTAAAAATATAGTGTAGGAAAATTACTCATATTTGTGGAGAAAGATTGGAAAAAAGTGCCAAACGGGCTTTTAATGAGGACATCTTGGTGTGAACATATGTAGAAAGAATTTTCAGATATAGGCATTAGGATGAATGAAGACTATCAAGCCAAGTTTTCAAGAAAGCTTGTAGGTGTACAAGGTTACAGTGATTATACATACAATGAATAACTTATTTATGAAGGACCATCTTGTTCATTGTTAGTGGACCAACATACTTGATTCCCTCAAAACACTTCAATTAGACAAAACATGCCAACACATTAGTCAGAAATATAGCTTTATTATCATATTTCATAATCTAAAAACTTCTTTTTTCAATTCTAGGAACAGAATATTCCAACTTCTGTACAATTGACTGGCCCTGCAGAATATCGGAAAACAGTGTCTAAGCAATCTGAACTTTACAGATAAGAATCAGTCATTTTGTTTGGGAAGAAAGAAAAAGAGAGAAAAAGAAAGAAAGAAAAGTTCAAATGAAGATTTCTTCCCTACAAAACAAAGAACAAAATTGGTCGATTCTTCAGTTTAACCTTGAACACGTTTTCCCAGAAACTTTGGTGATTTCTTCAAAAAAGCAAGTGCCTCAACTCTTAGGTTGATTGTGTTTTGGGACAAGGAAGAATGCTTTAAAATAGGACACAAATGGGACATGGCACATGGTTCAAGCCATGGCATGTATGTGGAGTATCCCTCTGACTGAGCCAGCTCCCAAATCTCAACAGCAAATTTATGTCTCCAAGGAAGTATAGCATACATCACACATTTCTTTGTATGGGAGTCAGAATCTAGTTAGAACTTAAAAAGACATTTTTAAAATGTAATAAATCTCAAAAGCAATTGTCTTGTATAATATATAGAGAGTAGATTATGACATTATGATGCTTTCTGAAGATCCCTGTGAACCACTGTCAGAGAGGGCTGCCATGCCCTCTAGGCATGTTAAATCAACGTTGAAAATGTGAGTTACTGTTAATAAAACAGAAGAAATATCTAGCTATACCATCTTTAAAAACAAGTTGTCATTGCACACACGTTACGGGACAAAGAGCATGCAATACAACTAACAAGTCTTCTTTTTAGTGTGGAAAAGCTAAAGTGCAATCATGGTATAAGCATCAATAATAAATAACTTTGGAGGAAATTAATTACCCAAATAAATAGTAACATTACAATTTTTACAATGTTAGTCTAAACAGTGATATTCATAGCAATATTTTTTCCCACTTGATAGCTGCCTATACACCACATGATTGGTCCACCCCTATAGCCAAAAGTCAAAGTGAACACTCAAAGATTCAGTATTTCTACTATGAGAGGTTCAAAATATTTGAAAATGGTAATTTACATGTTTCAATTTACTGACATTTTAAGTAACTGCTTTATTACCTATTTTTAATGTATTGATAATCTGATGCTTATTACAATAACAATCATGATTCTACTAGTGTTAATTAGGTAATAGTTTTAATTTTTAAAATAAGATAATTCATTTTACATGAACAAACCTATATAGTTTTAAAATCACCCACCACAAAAACACACTTTCTCCATGAGTATTTAAAAATAAATTAATGTACTTGTCATATATATTTTGTATGTTTATTATATATATGCATATATGTATATATTTGTGAACAAAATTGTTCTTGTTTCCAGAAGGATGTCAGCACTCATAAACTCTGCAAGAGACCTGATGATTTTGCTAAATGTATGGAAATTCGTTCTAGAAGAAAACTTGAAAGCAGGAGATTCTCCAAAGATAGTTCTCTGTGGAAACCAAAGCCAGTCTAGGAGGGCAGTGTCTGGTTCTGGATCCTGCATGCATTGTTTGTTTCAGAAATTACTTGAGAATGCACTGTACAGTAGATGCCCCAGATACCTGCTTGAAAGGTAAGAAAGTATATTTCAGTCATAAAAGGTCACAGAAGCAGCAAGAGGTGAAGTGAGCTGCTGGTTGGAAAAGTTAAGCCAGCAAAGAGAAAGACATGCCCAGCGTTAACAGAGGGCAGACTACTGATGCTGCCAGGGAAGCAGGTCTTAGGAGAAGGCTGAGTGACACCTGTGGGGCTTCCAGGATGGCCTCAATGCACTAAAAGGGCCATCTGCTGGCATTCCAAGTGCTCAGATGCTGCACCAGTAACCTGGTCAAAAGGGTTTTACCAACCTCTTCCACCACAGCCACAGAAGCAGCTGGGAAGAGAGAGGATAGGGGCCAGCAGCATGGTCTGAGGGTGCAAAATACTCAGCCAAAGACAGCACGGGTGGCCCAAAAAATCTGAATAAACATGCATCTGAGGACACAAAGCCTGAATTGAAAACTGAAAAGCAACCCGTCAAAACGAAAACTGAAGTCTGAATGAACAAGTCCCTTAAACAACCCAAAGATTGAAGTCTTGATTAACCAGAATACTCAGGGAGACAGGAATCCTTATTTTGGAGGCTTTCAAATTAACTCAGGGGAAGGTCAGACACAAATAAAAACATTTTTATTTCATTGCTGTTAACTGAACTTTACACACCCATTCCTTGCCTCAAGATGTAGAGAGCAGTGGGCAGAGAAGAAATCTCTCCGGGTGCCTGGCATCATGTGTGGCCCTGGGCCTGGGCGTTAGTGACACTGCCCAGGGGCCCAGGGGCCCAGAGGCCCAGACTGTTAGAGACTGGCCAATTCGTTTAAAAACTGAAGCTTTGTTTTACTAAAACTTTATAAGATTGCTTCAATTGATTTTATTCTTTCTTAATTTGCCTCTTGCTTTTAAAATGAGATTAAAATAAAATTTCTGATTCCTGAGAGTCCCCTTTGTTAAATTCTGGTTGACTGAGGTGCTTGTCTGTGTTACGTTCTTTGCGTTTCCAATATGTTTTTCTATGGGATGTGTCCAAAAGGACAATATCGTCAGCCCCTGGAACAACACTCCCCAAAGCCCAATGAGGACGGTCATGAGCTGTCCGCCCCCTTAGATGATGTTCACAATCGCTGTTGGCTTTTTTTTTGCCATTTTGGGCCTGCTGTTGCCTTTCCGGCTGAGCCCCAGGAGCTCCCCTTTCTTGGGCAGCCTGCAGAGTTCTCTTGAAGACTCAGCCTGCTCATGTATGGACTTGGCAGGCTGCATGCTGGCTCTGTCATCCTTGGCTTTCTTCAGATAGCTCCTTCCCTTTGGATGGAAATGGGCCTTGAGGTCAGGGTGGCTACACACAGAATGTGGGTGCCCTCGGCTTCTATAGATGGTTGGGTGAGAGTGGAGGGAAATGAGCAGAAAGGAAGATCTCTTTAAGTCTTAAAAGAATCATAACTACTCATGCCACAATCACTCCTGAATGCCACAATGTGACAATGCCCCCACTGAGACAAATCATAGATATGGGTATTTCTCTTCCAAAAAGTTTCTGTGACCCGCAAGAAATAATCGCACAATATAATACTGAATTCCCAGGAAGATATTATTAGTCCTATTACCAATGATAAAATTGAGGCACAGAGAATTTAAATGACTACCCACATAACACACACACAGTTGGTCTATCGAGAAGGTGGGACTAGAATCCATCTCTCTCAACTCTTTAAGTGACTAGGAGGCTCAGAAAAATCCAATGTGTAGATACAATAAAGTATATAATTTACATAAATAATGTAGCATGCATACTACATTGATAGTACTACTATAGAGCTATTAGGACTACACTATATCTCAAAATAGAAAGTTGTACTAGATAATATTATAAAATACTACTCTAGTGCTATCACAGGTCTGCATACTAATAGACTTTAGCATATCTGAAAGTCACATCAACATTTTACAGTCAGGTATACAAAGCAGGTAAATTTCCACCTGAGTCTCTCTAATCCATTTATATTAGAGCTATCATATAAAATGCAACAAAGAAACATAATACAAACATTATCAAATGGCCCAAGTATAAAAAGATATACATACAGGCATTTGGGTTTCTTATTTGAGGAGATATCTGTAAGCTGAAAGAAAAAAATATATAATAAAAATTATTACTTAACTTGAAGGCTGGATTTGGATTTAAAAATCTTTCTTGTGTCTTTAAGAAATGGCATTCCTATTTGGGAAGTCAGTAACTGTTACCCGTGACACCATCGCTCCCATCAGTGAACAAGAATGCCTGGGCCTCTGCTTACTCAGGCAGCCTCTGGGCAGCTGTTGGAGCTTTCCAAGAAGCCTGTATCAGATCTCCAAAAATTTTAGAAAGTCCAAGAGTTTCCCCATATATCAATGTCTGAAGAAGCATGTTTGTAAAAACTGGAATGATGTGCCATTATTTCTTGAGTGATCAAGGCTGGATTGGCAGCTAATTTACTATAGCTGTGGCTGGTCACAAAGTATCAACTAAGAGGAAATTGGCATAAAATGTTTATTGCCTAAAATACATCATTTCTACAATGAGAGCATATGAAGATCAACCCTACACATTACCCTGAGGCCATCGTCCATCATTGAGATTATTTTCCACTCCTGATAATACATGCAATAAAATGTCTGTATGCACTTTTGTAGTTGGGCTCAGAATGTCAGAATGTCTTCCTTTACAGAATAAATTCATAATTAACATTTTGTGACCCAGATGTCACCATCCAGTTTACATAGGCAAACATGGTATATTTGCAGCCTTCAATTCCTGTCCTCCCTCATGTAGTTTTCACTAGAAAAAGTGATGTACCATTGACCAGTTGACAGAAGAAGAGAACAAAGAAAATGTGGAGAAAGGGCCACCTTGGCATTTGGGCTGCTATGGCCAAGGCACACTCAGTGTCTGCTAAGGACTGTTCCAGGACCCCTGATGATACTAAAATCCATGGATGCTCAAGTCCCTTATATACAATGGCCTAGTGTTTGCATATAACCTATGCATATTCTCTGAGATACTTTAAATCATCTTTAGATTATTTATAATTATAATACCCAATAACACATAAATGCTATATAAATAGTTGTATTGTTTAAAGAATAACAACAAGAAAAAAACCTCATACATGTTCAGTACAAATGTATTTTTTCCCCCAGATATTTTCAATCTGCAGTTGGTTGAATCCATGGATGTGTTACCTCATGGATAGAGAGGGTCTATACCTCTAAGATGTAAGCATGTTGTTTTAGGTTGCTATGGGCTCGGGGCAACCAGACACCTAGCTCTTATCCAACTTCACTTTTGTGTAAATAGTAGCACTGTACACCCACTTGTTTAGACCAAAACGTTGGATTTCTTCTTGATTCCCCTTTCCTCATTTGCTAAATCCAATCCCTCAGAAAGGCAACTGGTCTTTTCAGTTCTATCCCCAGCACACATCCTACACCCACCATTTCTCTCTACTTCTCCCACTCTCTCTGGCTGCCAGTCCCCTCACCTCCTATCATAGCAGTCTTCTGCCCAGTCTCTCATTCTTGTGTCCCTCCAGTCCATACCCCTCAGAGCAGCCAGGGTCCTGCTGAAGACTTCCCAATGGCTTCCCTATGCACTGCAGAACAGATCTAAGTTCCATATGCAATCTGCAAGGCCTGGCAGGATGGGTCCTTTCCAACTCTCTGACTTCATCTCTACTACTCAGTCAGGCCAAGACCATTCCCTCCCGGGAACCTGCACTGCCTGTTCCTTGCCCAGAACAGTCAGCTTCCCACTTTCCTCAGAGCTGCATCCAGGTCACGGTGTAAATGCTGCCTCCTCAAAAAGGCTTTTCCTGACCACTCAATCTCTAGTTCCCCCACTCTGAACCCCACAACACTTCTTACTTCTGGTCTTTATGGTAGTCCTCTCAATGTAAAATTGCCCTCATTTATTTACTAGTTTACTACCATGTCCCCCTCCTCACAGCGAGTAGGAGCCTTTCACAGCAGTTCCCCCAGTACCCAGTAAGCACTGCGTCCCCAATAAATAAGTGTTAAATAAATTACTGCTAGTCCTAATTTAGCGACCTGCAGGAAATAAATGCAACATTTAAAATGAGATTATCCAAGCTGTTTCATGACCTTCCATTGGAACAGTTCTGTGAGTGATTTTGGCAGATGGGATATTAGGTCACTTTGCGTCTAATTCCACAGCATTTTTCAGAGCATAAAGATAAAATATCTGAGTAAGCATACTATATTTTTAGAAATCAGCCAGGTGAAAAAGTACACAAATGCTCCAGAGGATTAAGGGAAAGATACAGATGACAACACATTATTTCAGAAAAGGTGCTGAATGTGAAGGGAAGGTAATTTTTTTCCATAGCACAGAAGCATAGAAGAATTTTAATGCTAGAAGTCACCTTAGAAAGAAGTAGCTCACTTATCAATCTAGGAATTTCACTGCTTTCTGGAGCAGTAATGAGAAAAAGAAGAGAGAGGAGAGAGGGAGGGAACTAAGGCAGACAGAAGAAGGGAGGCGGTGGAGCAGATGAGAGCTGGGCTGGGGGTGGTGTTCCTGACTGTTACGGAGGAGGGAGCTCAGGCGTGCCAGCAAGGAGGGGGAAATCGGGCAGAATGTCTGCCCATCCTGGTGGCACTGGGGCAAGGAGCTATCCTGGGTTGGTTGAAGCTGAGGCTCAAAAGTCTGGGTTTCTGGGTGCTCTCCACCTTCACTGGGCCAAATGAGTCACCAAGTACACACCTCAAAGCTTTCCATGTTATTCTCTACATCTAGAGCCACAGATACTCCAGGAGGCCAGACTTAACACTGAAATCAGAGACTTGGCTCCTCATTTTATAGGTGGGCATATATCATTACAATGAAATATACTAAGTAAAAAAGGAGAAATGGCCACAGGGTCTGTAGTCTATCTCATAATGTGGCATGTTATGATCCAAAACAGGGCTTAAAGGATTAGACATGGGAACTAGCCTTGTCCAATCCTTTCAGAAATCACACACCTCATTCTTAGTCTTCTCAGAGTGGTATATCCTCTCTCCAACAGCCATTTTCCCTCACTACAGCTTGATTGCTCCTGCTCATACCCAGCTCTCATTTCTAAATTCCTTATTAATTTTTTTTGCAGTACTAGGGATTGAACCCAGGGGTATTCTAACTCTGAGCTATGCCCCCAGCCCTAATTTTTTATTCTTTATTTTGAAACAGGGTCTCACTAAGTTGTGGAGGGCCTCACTAAGTAGCTGAGGCTGGCCACGAACCCGGATCTTCTGGTCTCAGCCTCCCAAGTACTGGGATTACAAGTGTGCACCACCATACCCAGGTCTAAATTCCTTATTGAATCTTAACTGCACTTCATTTTATTTGGATTAATCAACTCTTTCTTAGGCAGAACAAGCCATGTTTGAGACACAGAAGATATAAACATAAGTACTTATTAACTTCCCATCATATTTAAACGTATTTACATTTTTACGTAACATATTTACGTTCATACGTATTTATGTATATAATACATATATATCTTCAAGTATTTGTATGTGGTGTGCACTCACATAAACTTTTGTATATACATTATCTGACTAGAAGAGCTGAGATGCCACTCAACTTTTGATTATGTGATATAATGCTATGAGAAATAATGACTGGCTGTGTCTCTTAAAAAGTATTCAGTTTTCAAGCTGGAAAAAATAAACTGGGCCAGAAGAAGAGAACAAAGAAATAAAAAGAGAGAACTAATGGCTCCCATTCTTCCTCCTTGCCTTGCATTGCTTTCTCTAAGATTCCTCTTGGTTTAATATAGGAGGATTTATACATTTCTTAGTGTTTGTTGGGTGAATTACTAGCCTAAATACTGAAAATGTTAATGCTATATATCAGTTTTAGAATTCCTAACCATCAATGTCAGGTGATGATCAGATCATTTAAAAAGCTGTTAGCCTGGTGTTGTGGGCTCACATGTAATCTCAGCACTTGGGAGGCTGAGACAGGAAGATCGCATGTTTGAGAACAGACTCAGCAACATACCATAGTGAAACTCTCAGTAACCTAGTGAATCCTGTTTCAAAACAAACAATGAGAAGGGCTGGGGGTGTAGCTCAGAGGTAGAATGGCCTGGGTTCAATACCCAGTATCCCCCCCAAAAAGGAGGCTGTTATCACTTGGATCTATAATGTTCCCCCCAAAAGCTCATGTATTGAAAGTATGGTGCCCGGTGCAGCAAAGTTCAGAGGCAGGGCTTTTAGGCAATGGATCATTGAGGGTTGTAACCTCAACAGTGGATTAATCCATTTGATGGGTTAATAATTTAACAGACTTACTGGGTAGTAACTATAGCCAGGTGGACTATGGCTAGGGGAAGTGGGTCACTAGGGGAGTGCCCTGGAAAGGTTAGTACTGTCCCTGACCCCTTCCTGTCTCTGTTTCTGTCTCTCTTTCTGCTTCCTGGCTGTCATGAGCTGACAGCTTTCCTCCACTATGCCCTGCTGCCATGATGTTTCTGTCTTGGAGTCGGTGGTGGTGGACTGAACCTCATACATATGAGCCAAATAAACCTTTCTTCCTCTAAGTTGTTCTTATCAGGTATTTTGGTCATGGTGCTGAAAAGCTGACTAACACAGAGGCCAAAAGACTTAAAGAGCATTGAATGCAACCCCTTCATTTTACAGAAAAATTATAGACCCAGGAAGACAATCTGTCTTGCCCAGTCAGAAGCAGGGTATGAATGTTCTGGGAGCCAGGCCTTTTCACCTTACATCTGGGCTCCATGGCCTCATGTCACAACCCTCTCTTAAGAGAAGGCAAGATGGAAGAAGGAGGCAGGACAGGGTTCAGTATCCCTCTATCTACAGCTAGTCAAGACTGGACACTGTACAGCTAGTGATAAATGGACACTGTCACAATTTCCCAAGGAAGAGAGAAGGACTAAGTTGGGATGTGATGGTTCCTCCCTAAGAGCGTTACATGGAGAGGCCCACAGACATCCACCCAGGAAATAATGAATACGTCATACAGAAGAGGCTGCTTTGAATACGGTGCTGAAACTTCATAGATGTAACAAAATTTACTCTGGAAAGTTCTGGTGCTTGCCTTGATGTACTACTCTCAGGCTGTTAAAGTAAGCTCCATATATGATTTATTTCCTTCCTTCCTTCCTTCTTCTCTCCCTCCCTCCTTCCCTTCTGGTTGTCTGTCTCCCTCCTCTGTCTTCTTTCTTTATTCACTTATCTTTCATTACTTCTTCTGGATAAATAATTTTAAATTATATAATCATATTTGCTTTTAATCTTGACTTCCAGAAGCTCAAACTAAGCTTCTTAATCAACCAACCTTGCTAATCTTTTGGTTAGCATAACTGTTTCCTATTTTTCTTTTCCTAATGATGCAGTACATTTCCTTATAATACAGTAAGAAAGATCATTGTTAAATCTGGGAAGGAGATAAGCATAAATAAAGCTCAACAAATAATGAAGATGTTGTAAACAGACCACTTTGGGGTATCAAAAATCCTTTCTTTGGCTTCATTGTTTATACCACAGCAAGGAAACTCTACAGAGGGGCAATATGACCACCCACTTCCTTCACCTGGCATGGTTACTGTGCCTCCCCTACCCTCCAGAGAGACCAAGGAGTCTCAATCAAGCCACCAAGGAAAATCTGGATCTTTATCCACATCCAAGGTTTTCATCTGGGCTCCAGGGGTTCCTTAAGCCCTTAACACTCTATGTAAAATGGTATGAAGAAATTGATTATATCGATTATTTGATATCACCTATGATTATTTCTGTATTTTGAAATTCTACTTAAGGAATGTTTAACCTGATGACACTGTAAAGCAGCATTTTCCTCCCTATTAAGGAAAACAAGTGTATGTGGTTGGATCTTGCTTTACTGAGAAGGGTCAAAGCTTGCATAAGGTTCTCATGAAGAGCTCTAAAACAGAATAATAATTTCTGATCTGCCTGAGCACCAACATTGGAATGAATGACTTCTTTGAATACTTCAAACTCCATCATTTTGTAAATATCAAACAACTGCTGCCAATTCAGCAAGGCGTGGAGAGGAAAGTGAAGCCCTGCCAGGTGCGTACCAGGGACCTAGCTTACTTCCAGGTGCCTCAAAACTATTTCACAACAAGGCATAGCTCAGGCAGTGATTTCAAATGATGTCTAGAGAGCCCCTGCCAGCCCCCCAGCTCCCTCGTCCTCTCTCCTTCACCCATTCCTGGGGACCTCACACTTGGTGGCTAGGCAGGTGGGACTCACCACGTGCTCACTGATGTCATGGCTCCAGCCAGAGGCCTGCTGGCTTTGATAGTACTCTAACTGCTTTTCTGCCAGTTCTACCCGTTGCAACAGATTCTCAATGAAGTCCTGGAGCCGAGCTTTCCCTTGAACTTCCTTCTCAGCTGCTGCTTCCAGGAAATGGTTGAATGTAACAACTTCTCTGCAAGGCAAAAAAATGTCAGACACAAAATGGAGACATGAGTGCAGAATTAATTCATGCAATACATATCGATGGATACTACTATGTGCCAGTTATCATCTTAGACAGTGAGGCTATGGCTATGATGAAAGATATGCAAGTACATCTTGATGATGTGCAAAGATGACATTTTGGTAGGGGGAGATAGTTACAAAATATGTGTATGTCAGGTGGTAGTAAAAGCCAAGAAAAGTGAATCCCTGTAAGGGGACAAAGTGACAGAGGACGGGAAGGGGTGGGTAATATTTTAGAAAGCAAAGTGGATGAGAAAACATTTGAACAGAGGCCTGAAGGAAGTCCTGAGGAATGAGCATGCAGACACCTGGAAAGAGCGAACCAGGCAAGCCAGGGACGTGCAGATGGAACTGAGGTATGGCCAGGAGGTCTGAGGGAGGAGCAGGCTAGGTGGGTCTCGTGGGTCACTGTGAGGATTCCAGACTGTATTACAAATGAGATGGGAAACCACTGAATACTTTTGAGATAAGATTTGACTTTGATTTTAAAATTCTGGTTATTGGGGAGAAAAGCCTGCAGAAAGGGCAGGTATGGACAGATGCTAAAGGGCACATGGAGCACCAAATTAGTACACAAAATGAGTCACTTTGTCCAACAGTGTATTTCTGAGTTAAGAATGAAACAGCCCAAGCATCTTGGGGCCAACCCAAGGTACACTAGGCAAGCTATGCTGGCACTGACATAGGAGAAGCCATGAACAGGGGACCCTTCCCTAACAGCTGATCAAAATACTCATACAGTGTTCCTTCATCTACATAACTCCTTATAGACTCACAAGTCCAGAACATCTCTAATAATCTTTATTACCATTTTATATTTTCCACTTATTTTAATGTTAGTGTGAAAATGACACTTCTTTGACTTATAAAACATATACGCTTTTTATAGGAAGTTCATATAAGCTGGGCGTGGTGGCACATGCTTGTAATCCCAGTACTTGGGAGTCTGAGACATGAGACTCACAGGTTTGTGGCCATCCTCAGCGACTTAGTGAGACCCTGTTTCCAAATAAAAATAAAATAGGACTGGGAGTATAGCTCAGAGGTAGAATGCCTCTGGATTCTATCTCTAGCACCACACACAAAAAAAGTTCATATAACACATTAGCATAGAAATAAAAAATAGCTAAACCTCCATTATTTTGAGACCACCACCATTAACATTTGGTAGCCATCTTTTTTTTTCCTTTTTTGTTACTGGGAATCGAACCCGGGGTGCTCTACCTCTAAGCTACACCCCCAGCTCCCTTTTGTTTGTTTGTTTGTTGTTTGTTTGTTTGTTTTTGTTTTTATTTTGAAACAGGGTGTCACTAACTTGCTGAGGATAGCTTCAAACCTGTGATACTACTGTCTCAGCTTCCCAAGTATTGGGATTACAGGCATGCACCACCATGACTGGGTATAAACATGTTTTTATGGACATGTGCATGCGTGTGCACCAGCACACACACACACACACACACACACACACCACAAATTCTCTTTTTCCTTATCTTACTCTTTCCCTCTCAATTCCCCTCCTGTACACTTTCTTTTTCAGATCAACACCAAGTAATCAGCACTACCAAAAGATGTACATTTTCACAGATCTCTTCACCTTATTGGTTTGACTTACTAAGAAATCCTGACTACCTTTTAGTGATCCCCTTTGTGTGTTCTGGCATCCCTCCTGAGGTTAATGAATTCCATAGTTTTACTACCCACTAGATATAATACTTCCTCTATGTATGTTCAAAATCTCTCAACCTTCAAGGAGTGGCCTCTCACTTTTCTTGCAACTTTCAACTTACACAGTCAAGACTCGAAAGACTGATAGCTATCCCATCAGCCTCTTTTGATTTGGATTAGTAACTAATTCTTGTGTTTCTAACTTCATTCAGTTGTTCTAGACAATTAAATTTGTTCCCGATTTTGTGCCTTCTCAACCTCCACTTGACTTTATTTCTTCATTTCTTGAGAATAGAACTTCAGGGGGAGTCTGGCTTATGAAGTCAGTTTTGTATAAGATCCTTACAACATAGCTGGCAGTGGCTTGCAGCTCCTTTGTTCTGTATTACTAGTCAGGGTGCCATTTTACAATAGGTCATGATTCTTCTATCACAAATATATTATATCATACTTGACAAGACTGAAACTTTACCGACACTTCCTATACAGTCACACATCTCTGCAAAACCTTGGAAGTTGTATACTTATAAAACCAGAGAACAGATTGGCTCTTACAGTGATTCAAAGAAATGCTGGTGATACCAACCCCCTTTTTGCCAGTTTCCTATCCAGGAACAAAAAAAACCCTAATACCATAATAATTCCATCATCTCAATAGTTAAGAAATAACCACATAAGAGAAAAAAGTGTCTTTTTGGGAGAGTTTTCTTTCATCATGTTTCGAGTTTATTTCCAGAAAGTTCCACAGGAGCCTTCAACAGCGGACATGCATTTTTCAAGGTCCTAGACACAAACCAATTTTCAAATTCTACTGTCATTTGCTTCGATCTGCCTCTTAGGTGAACCACAAACCTTAACTAGCAGCAAAAGAGTAGAGGATCTATACCCAGCTCTTTTGTGAATGCTGGTTATGGTTTAGATCCTAAGGATGAAGTACTATCACAGCTCAAAAGCCATTGGAAACACAGCCCAGGAAAATGGCTGTTGTGTGTCTCTTTCCAACATTTAAAGTTTTAGTTCATTTAGAGTGAAGCCCATTGAAGAGATTTCCTGGGTGATATTTAGGAAAACTGAATCATGAAATGATATCCAAGTGTACTTACAGGGAAAACAATAAAAAACTAAAACAAAGGCCAATTTTTGTTTCAATTCATTCTGGTTTATAATATTTACTGTATTTGTCTTATTACAGAGATATTTCACATTTATTATGAGATATTTGAAAACTGACCTACTGGAGGATCCAACTGGGCAGGGGCTTTGTTCTCTGTTCTAAGACCCACATTCAACACAATGCTGGACACATAGACAATGAATATTTTTGTAATTAATATTTACAAAGGACAAAGTAGAAACCAAAAATCACCCCCATAATCTCACCAACCAGAGGTTACTATTGTCAACACCCTGAATATTTTTTCCAATCTTTTTTCTCTGTGCATATTTACTATTCTTGGGCCCTCCTGCGGCATATAAAAAAGGGCAACATCTGACAGCTTTATCTCACAGGATTGATACTGCAGAATCCAGAGAACAAATCTGAATGCAATGCTGCTGCTGATGGTGGCTGTCTTTTTTAAATCACATAATATTTTGCTGCTGGTTGCACAGAAAACTTAAAAATGAGTATTAATGTTCCTAGCCAATGGTGGAGTATTATTCCATGTTGTAGAAAAGAAGGATCTTTTTCTAACCTCCCTCATCCAATTATCTTGTGCCCTGAAGCTGAGAAGTTAATAACCTTTGTATTTTTCAACCAACCTGGCACTGATGCTAACCCAATTTCAGTTTGTGAATGTATCACATCAACTAGAAAAAAAAGACCATTAAAACAAGGCTTATAGTTTAGTGTGATTCTGTCTTAAAAGAGATGTTAAACAAACAAAAAAGACCATTAAAACAAGGCTGATAGTTTAGCATGATTCTGTCTTAAAAGAGAAGTTAAACACACATGACAGAGGCTGAAGAGGTTCATCATGCTGAGCTCCTGTAAGGCATCTTTACTCAATGAAGCCAGCATCTCATTGTGAAATGGCAGGTGTGTCCATCTCACACCCCCCATTCACATCCAGCTCATCCAGATGAACGATACCCAGAACTACCTCTGTATTTCCCCAAGGAATCTTGGGAAGTTTCTGAATGGAAAAGAAAGAGTTTTAAACACTTTTCATTTATAACCTCTCTATAATTATACTCTAAACAGTAAAACAGCCATTCAAAGTGCAAGACAGATCAAAGGACTTCAATGTAAGAGAAGAAAATGTTCATTGATATGGTTTCAAATCCTACAGTGCAATCAATCTTCAAGAAACTCCCAATTCTTGTGTTTTGGCACAGTATTAAATGGAACATCCACTATTATCTGAAAAGTGTATTAAAATACCCCTCTGTTTTCCTACTCTATATCTGAGCACAACTAGACTTTCTTCATCAATTTAATCAAACAATACATTTGTAACAGCCTGAATTTATAATTAGTAATGTCCAGCTGCCTTTTATGAAGTCAAACATTAAACATATTTGCAAAACTTTTTAAACAATGCCACTCTTTTCACTAAGTTGGTTCTGGGGGAAATAGTTATTTTTTCAAAAAAATATGGTATTTGTGTTAACATGTAATAGATTCACGTTATGGGAGAGGTAGGCATTAAACGGAGCAAATACTGAAATATAGAATTACAAAGCTGAGCTGAACGTGACTAAGAAAAAGAATAATCTGATGCTATCAGAAAAAGCAATAAAAGACTCATGTGGTTTTATTTCAGCTTCTCAGTCCTCTGACTCAGAATACAGTGAGAAGCCGGAAAGCCAGATGAGAAGATAAGGGCAAAGCTGAGTGAAATTCAATTAGGTTGTGGTACAGCTTTGGGGAAATTAACTGGTTCTCGGCCACTTTTGGCCTTATTTTTTATTTTTATTTATTTAACAAAAAAGAAAGGTTAAATGTTATTAAATCCAAGGTTTTATGGGAAACATGCTTATTTAAAGCAATATTTGACTGTAAAGGAAAAAATTCTCAGTATAGTATAAGAAACTGACCTTGAAGTTCATTATTATGCAGAATGATTTGCAGACCTGGAAATCTGACAGTATCTTGGTATTCACAGGTAAACTGTGACAGTAGATAAACTGACACAGTAGAAGGGGCCACTGAGGGGAACAGCCCTTTCCATACAGTCCAAGACTTAGAAAAAAATACTCATTCACTCGTAAGCTCATTCATTTACAGGACGACCATAAGGTCCTAACTGTACAAAATATCATTTTATTTTTCACAGATTGAACTCCCCCAATTACTTCTGAGGTCAGTTAAAGACAGGTTAATTCAGAAAAATCATTTGAACAATACACCTACAAGCACCTGTAGAGACTGAGAGAAACATGCATTACTGCACCATGATGTTCACTACAATCTATGCATTGTTAATGATACAACATGCCGATTCTCTGCTGTGTTATATGTAGTCCATTCTCCACAAACCATTTCAATGTCTATTTAAACTCCCTCCATTCCTGCACCCAGCCAGATTCTTCCGTTTGCACATGCCAGGGGCTCTACTCTTGCCCTCCCTAGTCCCCACAATGATCCCTCTAACCTCAGGCTCTCCTGCTAGAAACCATTCCCAGATACAAGCTCCAGTGCAGATGTGATGGTCTGCATGCCCTGCCACAGAACCTTGTACCCTATACCAGTGCACACTACAGAGGACCAATTGTGCCATTTACCCCATTTGATTATAAAATTGGTGCAAGCTCAGGGACCTTATCTCCTCCTTCATTAGGATACCCCCAGCACCTGAGTCCAGCACACAATGGGAGCTCAGCAAATTTCTGCTAAATGCATGCAATGTGCAACTACAGCCCTAGTTGAAAATAGTCAATTAACAAAACGACCCTTGGGTTTCATTGTTTCTTGTTCCAGACAAGTACTAGAGTATAAAACTAATGAGTGACCTGTGGGAACCTCTCGTAGGAGTTGGGGTGGGATCTAGACTTGATGCCACTCCTTTATTCTTTTTTATTTCCCGGACTACCTTTAACCCAGGCACATTCTATCTCTGAGCTACACCCCTAGCCCTTTATATTTATTTATTTATATTTATTTTTGCTTTTGAATCATGGTCTAACTAGGTTGCTAAGAGTCTCGCTGTGTTGCTAAAGTTGTCCTTGAACCTGTGGTCCTCCTGTCTCAGCCTTCCAAGTACTGGGATTACAGGTGTGGGCTACCATACCCAGTATGAATGTTGCGGGCGCACGCGCGCGCGCACGTGTGTGTGTGTGTGTGTGTGTGTGTGTGTGTGTGTTGCTAGAGATCAAACCCAGGGCCTCATGCATGCTAGGCAAGCACTCTACCCCT
>PVJS01032834.1:0-22525 GCA_004027185.1 Glis glis | reverse complement strand
TATAATCAGGAAATGCAAATTAATAATATTAAGACACCATTTTCTTACCCAGCAGACTGGGAAATTTTTGAAGGGTTGGTTATATCAAATATTGGCGATACTGTGGAAAAACAGAAAATACTGGAGGTTCAAACTGGCAACAACTTTTTTTTTTGACTGGGCAAACCATTAGTGAAAATTAACCTTTTAAATATATGGAACCTCTGGTCCAACAATTCTACTTTCCTATATGTACCTTAGAGAAAGATTTGGATATTCTGTTAAAGGATTCTTTTGATGGTGTTGACTGGCTACATTGTTTTGAATTATAAAAAAGTAACACAAATTCAGTCAATGTGGGAATTAGATATATATGGATTAGTTCAAAAGAATGTCTTGGGAATATCTTCAAGTTATAAGTTAAGAAAATAACACAGTGAAAATCATAAAGTGTAATGTTATTTACTTAAAGACCTGGAATTTCCATGACAGTGGACCTGACAGCTGAGATGGTTACTAAGTGATTAATGGAGGGGTAGTGTATACTGCACGGATACACTGGGCAAAGGGATGATTTGTGTTCTAGGTGGTACAGAGCAGGATGGCATGAGATTTCATCATGCTAATCAAAATGGTGTGCAACTTAAAATTTATGGGTTATTTCTATAATTTTCCACTTAATGTTTTCAGACTATAGTTGGCCACTTGTATCTGAAAGCTCAGAAAGGGAAATAATGAATAAGAAGATACTACTGTGCCCACAGATACTGAGGACTTTGCTTCCAGAAATGAGACTGGATCTTCGAGACCAGAGGAGCCTAGCATTTCAGGATACTCACATACAATAAGATTTGAACTTTATCTAAACTCAGGGAATGTAAGTAATCTTAATTATATCAATAACTTTGTCTTCAGGGATCTTCCTACAAGTATATCACCAAAGAATTCAAGCTGGTCATGGTGGCACATGCCTGGAATCCCAATACTTGGGAGGCTGATGCAGGAGGTGCACAAATTTGAGACCAGCCTCAGCAACTTAGCAAGACATTGTTTCAAAATAAAAAAATAAATAAATAGAAAGGGCTGGGAGTATAGTTCAATAGTAGAGCACCCCTGGTTTCAATCCTCTCTCTCTCTTTCGCTCACTTCCTCTCTCTCTCTCCCTCTCTCCTCTCCCTCTCTCCCCCCTCTCTCTCTCACACACACACACAGTTCAAAACAAATTGGATATTGATGACACTTTTTGGTTTTGGTTTTTGTTATTGTGTATATATCTTTGCAGTTTTCTTCTCATGGTATTTTCCTGGGGGCAGCTGTTAAAGTTTGGTTTATTTACTTTGACTTCCTGTCAGTTCATATTAGAGTTTAGGTGAAATGATCTAATCATTTCCTAATTTATTGTCCCTTTGGCTATATGGTTAAATATAAAGTACAGAATGTGATCCACTGAGTACAGTCGTTTTTAAAGTCTTGGTACTCTGAGTATGGTAGTTTCTAAAGTCTTGCAATGTGTGGAGGTTTGCATAACGGCTATGTTATTCTTGCAATCCACCCCTCCTCTTTCCCCATTGAGCAAGGGAGGGTAGGAGGACTGCTACCAGTAGGACACCCATTGGCTCCTCTTGGCTGGCAACCGGAACTGGGAGAAATATGTACCTATATGTATAGATAGACAAACAGACAGATATCCTTTTCTTTGAAGCTGGCAACACTATTTGCTTTGATTAACTGTGCTATGCCCCTTTTCAACCATTGTCCCTGAGGTCATTAAAATATTTTCATTTACTGCTCCAATCTGTAAGAAACTTAACCAGGTCATTGTTCTGCATTGCAAGATCTGCACCTGTTTTTTTTTTCCTCTTGTGGCTTAAAGTTGAGAGAGATCATGGATAAGTAACAGTTTCAGTTTTGCAATGCTTTATCTATATGCAACAGGCAACTATTCATCAGAAAGGAAGCTTAAGACTTAAAGGTAAAAAAAAAAACTACCCAAATTCCAGGAAAATGCCCGTTCACTGAAGTTCAACTCTCTCTCTCTCTCTCTCTCTCTCTCTCCTATCATCTCTCTTTCCAAGATTCTTATAGTCAGGTTAGCATTTAGGTTATATCACAAAGATTTTAAATTAACTAGACATAAAAATAAGTTTATACTCCATATATCAGTTCCACAGTTTTCTCATGCATATAGCAGTATTTTCAGTTTTTCTACAATTATCTTTTAGCCACATAGGACAAGTTTCCTTATGCAAATGAGCACTACTTAATTAAGTATAGGTTCCAATAACTGAACTTGTTAAAAATCTGCTTAACATATAAATATGTGTGTACATTGATTATGTATACATAGATGCACAGGTTATGGCCTGTTTCTGTGATTTTAAACTTTTTGAATAATCTGCCATTCCCCATAAAATTTATCAAGCAAAATGACTGGTGTTTCACAACTTCCTCTTTTCGTGAGCTCTCCTTTTTCAGAGGAAAAAAAAATAATGCAACTAGAGAAGAGTGAAGCAGAGAACAGAGCTATTTGAGATGTGGGTGTTTAACTCATCTAATGAAGCAGCTTAAAAAGCAACAATAAATAAGACACAGAGGTAAGAAGAAATTGGAATTTGCTATTTTCGTTTTATTATTTCGATTGGTATTTATATTAAATTTAAATGCTGGTCAGATTACTAAAGAGATTATAAAGACCTGATGCTTCTCTCAAGTAAATAGTAAATATTTTAAATGAAAAAGTTTATTAAATTTACAATTTCAACTTCATACACAACCTTTCAAGAAGCTCAAAACATTGAAAATTCTCATTGACCTTCAAATCATTGTGCCTGAAAAAACATTCTCTGTCATGTGTATGTGCAATTTAGCACAAGTTAGTGCTGAAGAAACTTCTGGATTAATAATAAATTTTGAATTTAACATTTCAGTATTATTTTTATATCATCATATTATGATGATACTTCAATTTATAAAAAAGAATTTGTGGTGTAGATAGCATGATTTTTAAATCTAAGTAAAGTAAGTAAATCTGACTTTAGAGATGCATTGTTTTCCTAATAAAATTAGCATATTTATAATACTTAATGAAAGAGTAAGAACTAAAACAAAGGTAAATTGAACTCATAATTGGAGATCAAACTAGACTGAAACTGATCTCATTAGTAAAATTCTAAAATAGTAAAATTCTAGATTTAGCAGAATTTATTTTTGGTTTGTGCTAATCTATAATAGTACATGTACATATTAACTGTATTTAATATAATTATATTCAAAACATAGCAATTTTTGAATCTTCCTTTTATAAATTGTTAGTGTCTTTTTACTTTAGTGGAAACATTGCATGGTGTTTAATTTAACACAGTTTTAAAAAGAAAAATGCACTTAAGTGAATTATTCTGGTTATTAATATTTGGAAGTTTGGTTGTTTGTCTCTGACCACTTATTTAACTTAAACGCTTTGAGAAGGTGACATACATTATTATATTTTTGCTGTGTGAGATTTGCTAAAGTAACTATCACAAGTAATATATCTGAATGCTCATTAATTTGGTTTGCTTCTTAAATTAAACTAATTTCATGGCTTCCAAGAAGAAAGTCCACATAATCCCATCAATTAATGGATTTAGTTTTTATAAGTTGTGGTAAACAATATATCTTTCTGGTTCTATTGTATTGCCTGGTACCTACTTGGTTTTTTTAAGAAAACTATTTTCATCTAATATGCTATAAGAATAGTTACTGTTTTTTGATTATAGGAAGAACGAAAGCAGATTCTCAGTGCTATAAATTCAGGAAATGAACTGTTGTTGAAACTTTGACATTTTTAACAAGATCAAAGTTTCCAATTAAGTTGATAGCAGTGAGAAATCCATGAACATTATGTATCTTCATCTTTATCACATACTAATTAAACTGTGCCTCTATCAGAATTTGGCTATATTAATTCAACAATGCCACTTTACTGCTGCTCTTTTTTAAAAAAAAACAATGTATTTTTAAATGTACAAAATTTTAAGTATGAGATATTTTGATATCGCAAACTATTAAGTGTTAAGACAATCATGAGAAAATATAGCCCAAGGAACTTACCAACTCAATTGATCACTGTCATTCAGAACAGCAAACAAAGGACAAAAAGCAGTAGAGAAAAACACTATCGTGCCAGCAGGACTGATTTTTTGTTGTTGCTGTAAAAATTACTAAAGTCTAAAGTCTGAATGAGCAGCCTAAATTTAGAATAGGGAATGTAAGTTTAGAATGTGTTCTCTCTTTGAGAAAATTCTATGTGCAGAAAAAAAAAAAGTTGAGCGTTAATCTTTCCAAGTTTCCAGGTCGCTCAAAGATTGTCGAAAGAAGGGCGTTTTTGTCAATATTTTCTTTGAGCTTTTTTTCTCTCATACTGACATTTAAAAGATGCATTTAGAGCCTGCCCCCAAATCCAAAATATTAAAGTGAAATTAGATACAATAGTGTAAATAATTTGTTGCCAGAAAGCAAATTTTGACTTTAGAACTATACCTATGTATTTCACTAGAGTATATTCGCGTGACACAATTATATAGGATAGAAATTTCCATCACATCCAGTAAAATTTGAAATGGGATGGTGGCTGTGTAGCATTGTGAAATTTGCTCTCTGTCTTAATAAGCCATGGTGGACTTTGCGACACATGGACGCTCTTGCTGGGCATCTGCCAGAGCATTGAAACCCAGGGTTGTCCTGCTGTTCTCATAGTTAGCGGTGTCTCCTTCTCCTTCCCAGGATGACCTTCCCAGAGTTCCCAAAGAAGAGAATGACCTGCCTATAGACAGTCCTATCCCACCCTAATAAATACATGAAAATGTTATTTTTCAAACAATTGTTTCACTTGGAAACAATAATGCTCTTTGCTTTTGACATAAATGACCGGATTTCCAAAAGAACATTGAAATATTTATTTTTTTGCTTGGTTGTTTTTGTTTTCCCTTCTTTTGATCATTTTCTCATTTGCAAGAATAAAGAGAAGGAAGTCAGATGCCTGAAAGAAAAGTTATGGTTTGGGTGCTAACTAAGAGGGTTGGCACGCTTTTAATTCATAATATAAAACCCTCTCAGTCTAGATAATGCGGGTCTTCTAGCCTTTAAAAAGCAAATTTGTGTCCTCCCATATATGTGGAACTCCTCTTTATTTTTATTGAGTGTGACTTGCAATTAAGTGCCACATGTAGCATATTTGCATTTACTATATTAAATATATGTGCTAAATAAATAGGGAAATCGTTATGTTCACAAAAATAAGCACTTTAGCAGAAAACATGCCCTGTAGAGTGTGTATCTCATTTCCATACATGAAATAACTTGTGCAAATATAAAAGCCAAGGGCAAGCCATTTTATACTTCTGCATATTTCCATTTAAAAAATAATAAAATACAGTCTAATTCATATATGTGCACTGTAGAAAAAAACACTGCTAACTTTTAGTCTTTAAAATGTAAATCATTTATTGTTTGAGAATTACGGCTACATTTCTAGCACTTGCCTGACTGCACTGGTGTTTTTTAATGTTTTACATGAACCAAAATTTGGCGTTTAGATTTAATGTTTTCTAAGTTCCTTTCAGTTTTATTTTTTGTCATTCTACCTATGTACTAAAATTGGTTTTAATTTTTCGTTTGATCTTTTTGTTACTTTTAGTACTATTGAAGGAAATACCAGATTTGTACTTTTAAATCCCAATTTAGGGGGAAATAGCATTAGAATCATTAATTAATATTGGAACTGTGGGAAGCAAATGGGAAATCAAGTTAGCCTATTTGTGTTGTTCTATGAACTAGTATAAAATTTCACACCTCATTATTATATCCCTTTACAGATGTTTTACTGTAGGCCTTCAAGTTTTTTTAGTAAGTAGTGATTATCACATTCTCAAAATTATTTGTACGGGGCGGTGGTATGGCAGAGGCATAAATATTTAAAAAATTATTCATACCTTGGAAGCAAATAAATAGCAATATGACTTTGATTCTGGAAAAAATAAAATTAGAATTTATAAGCATACTTTCATTCATTTTATTTTCACTTTGCACAAGAAAGGGATGGTAAGCAGTTTCTTTTTATTCTTTCCTGGTCGTGGTGAATAGAGCTGCATTAGAGGAGCAGCAAACACACTGTCTACTACACTGCTTTCTAAGTAAAAGAAAATCATATATCTGATGGCAATGGGATTTTAGTAATGCTCATCAGAAATCCTTGTTGCTAGCCATGCGTGGTGGCGCACGCTTGTAATTCCAATACTTGGGAGGCTGAGGCCAGAGGATCTGGGTTCGTGGCCAGCCTCAGCCACTTAATGAGACCCTGTTTCAAAATAAAGAACAAAAAATAGGGCTGGGGGATGTAGCTCGGAGGTAGAATGCCCCTGGGTTCAGTCCCCAGTACTGCAAAAAAAAAAAAAAAAAAAAAAGAAAGAAAGAAGCCCTTGCTGCTTACTTTCAAAAAAATTTAAGTTAGGAATAATTTCAGGCTCAAAAAACTGCAATAAAAATAATATAAAGAATACTCATATATCCTTACCCATATTTATTGAATCATAATATATTATACCATATGATTCATAATTTGTTCTCATTCATTTTCCCTCCTCTATTTATTTCCATAATTATAATTTTTCAGAACCACTTGAGAGCAAGTTACATATAATGTGGCCCTTTAATATGGTGTATAATTCCCAAGAATGGAGATATTCTTTGACATAACAGTTACATAGAATTACCTATTTCATAAATTTATGTTGATGTATTACTTTTATCTAATGTTTTTCCATATTCCAGTTTTGTTGTTTATCTGATAATACCCTTATGGCATTTTTCCCCTTCAGTAAATGACCCAGGAGGTGTCAATTATCACATTTAGTTGTCATTTCTCTTCTTTTAATTCCTTTGTAATTGACAAATAATATTGTATATATTTACTACATACAGCCTATTGTTTTGAAACATGTATATATTATAGAATGGCTGATTTGAGGTAGTTAACATATAAATTACTCCACCAACTTATTTTACTTTATTTGTGGTGAGAACACTTAAAATCTAGTTTCTCAGCAATTTTCAAAAATACCACAGACTGTTATTAACTATAGTCACTATGAAGTACAGCAGACCTCTTGAATGTTATGTCTTTTTAGTCTCCTTTAATCTGGAGCACTTCTATATCATTTTTTTGTATCTTATGAAATTGAAGATTTTAAAGAATGTAGTCTACCCACCAACACTCTTTTCTTTAAAAAATTGTTTTAATTATATTTATTCTAACTGATACATAAAAAAATAAAACTTGTACGTATTGATGGGGTGCCAGGTGATTTCTCAGTGCATGTAGACACTGAGTAATGTTCAGCTCAGGATAAGCATGTTTATCTCTTCAAATAGTTATCATTTCTTTATGGTCGAAAACGTTCAAAATCCTTTCTTCCGGTTTTTTGAAATATACAGTACAGTACCGTTATCTATATTTTTTTTTCATTTTAGTGACACGTTCCCCATTTTGTATTTGTCTAGAATTTCCTCCTGCTTAGATTGCTTGCATGCATTTTCTGCTAGCGTGCTACCCTGGTGATGTTTCCTCTCCTGCTAACATGTAAAGGCAGGTGATACTCACCTGTCTTACACCAGTGATGCTAATTTTGTTGCCTAGTCAAGGTGTCGCCTGATTTCTCCATTGTATAATGACGACTCCTCATCAAAAATGTTCCCTTGGATTTAGCATTCACATTCACTGATGTTCTCCTCCAATGCAGTCTTTACTGTAAAGGTTACAAATTTTTTATTTTCAATTCTAGCACTTCCTCCACATTTACATCAGTCTTTCTCATGCTGCTGTAAGCAAAAGAGCTTCCTTTTCCCATGTTTATTTAATTACACACTTACTTTTCTTTCTGTTACTGGTGTGGGCTCAGGAACTTCTGGTTTTTCAATGACTTATACTTCTTTACTGCCTTAATTATTTTGGTGTCAAACTGTTCACATTTGACAATAGGTCGCCCCCTCATTCTGACTTCTTTCTGTGTCCTTGTGGACATTTCCCATCATCTTAGTGAGCACTTTCTTACTTTATGGCATAAAAAGATGTTCTGGGCTGATGTAGTATCCACCCTGTTCCACCCCTAAAATCACTCATTCCTCATTTCTTTTATTAGGGAGCGGGATGAGGCAGAGAGGTCTGGCTGTTAGGTGGGTGCACTGCTACTGGCATGTTTTGGCATCTTGACCATTTCAGCAGAAATGCATATGCACGTGTCTAGACATAAATGCATAATATATGCAAATGTGTACACATGTATGTATGCAAATATTTATACACATGCAGACACACATATTTTGGATATCATGAGTTCACTCTGATATCTCCAGTTTCAGCCCGCTTTCACAGGATTGTTTCTTGCTTCCCCTATTCTACATATGTATGCTCCTTCTCCCACAATCTGAGCCCTGGACTCTTACATCAACATTTACACTTTGCTCATTTATATAATGTATCTAAAATAATTATAGAACTGCTTCAATTAAATCGCTACAATAAACAGATTTGCTGAAAAAGAGCTCAGGGTTTGTGCACATTTCTTTCTCAACACACCCTTACACTCCCAAATACTTTGTTATAAACTACTTGGATATTTTCCTCCTTCCTCTCTCCTTCCTTTCCTCCCTCCTTACTTTTCAGTCCAGATGACCACAGTATTCATTTGAAATACAATTAAATTTGTTTCAATTCATTGCCAGTCTTAGGACTTTTTCTCCTTTGCATTCCTGTTGGTTTGATTTTATTTTTTTTTTGCTGATAAATTCATTTTAAATCTTTTTCTCCCATGCCATGGAGATCAAGTGCCACTTGCTCTAGCCATTTCTATTAAACAAACCAGATTTGTCCTAATTTAAATGTTACTGGTACAATTCACAAATACCAGCTTGAGTTATTGATTGAGCTTTTAGCTTCATATTTCAATTCTACTCAATCTACATTTAGTCTGAAGTCAAAATTTTAGAAATGACAACTTCAGAAAAATAAATAGCTATTTATGGTTGGCATGCTTTTAGTTCAAAAACAAAAATCCTCTCAGTCTAGATAATGCTGGTCTTCTAGCCTTTTACAAGCAAATTTGTGTCCTCCTATATATGTCTGATGTCTGGAGTAAGCCTTACAGATTTATTGTCCTAGAGGATTCTTTTTAAGTTAAATGTGTACACAACATCATATTTACAGAAAAATAATTATGTGGGAATATAAGAAAAGAAGAACCTATGAATTTGTGTAGCCTATAGCATAGGAAAAAATTCTCACCTTTTATATGTAATTCTAGAATATTCCTGTCCCCAACACTTCCCCATGTTCTACTCCAGTGTGCGCATAACTATAAATGGGCCTTACATTGTGGTAGGAAGAGAAAGTGGGTTAGTGTCAAGTTTCATTTTCAAGTTCCATTCTATCACTTACTGACTGTGGATCTTGAATAAGTTACTTCTCTCTTCAAGTATCTAGCCACACAGCTCTAAATAATAATAAAATTAATAATAGTAAAACTAATGATAAAGAAAGCATACCTCCTTAACTCTCTTCCAACATCTGGACTCATGCCCCAAACAACGTCTGTTCACTCAGATGTTAACAGGTATCTCAAATTTAGCATGCCCCAAAGAAAACTCTTCACTTCTCAGCCCTCCCTGGGATCCACCCTGATCTTCTTTTGTCAGTAAATAGCACCACCTTACCCCAGTTATTCAGTTAATTTCTTGTCCTCACATGCACTCCATCCATCAGTAAGACTGTTCTATATCCCAAAGCTGACCAGAACAGACCTTCCCATTTCACATTTTTTTTTTTTTTTTTTGGTACTGGGAGTTGAACTCAGGGGCATTCTACCTCCAAGCTACATCCCCAGCCCTTTGTTTGTTTTGAAACTGGGTCTCACCAGGTTGCTGAGTCTCACTAAATGGCTGAGGCTGGCCTTGAAACTTCCATCTTCCTGGCTCAGCCTCCCAAGTACTGGGATTACAGGTGTGCGCCACCACGCCTGGCTCCCTTCCACATCTTGAGCACAACGTAAGACATTGTCATTTCTGTTCTTGTGACAGCCTCCCAAGGAAACTCTTTTTTTCTACGCTTGCATCCCTGCCAGCATGATCTTTTGATATGTAAATCAAATCATATGACTTCCTGCTCAAACTTTTCAATCACTTCCTGTTTTAATTAGGATGAAATCCAAATCCCTCACTATGACTGTCTTGGTCTTCCTGTGTCCCTCGTATTCCTCCCATCTCTTCATTCACGGACTCCTTGCTACACTCTTCATTTTGCCCCAGAGTATCCCCAGCTCCTTCCTGACCGAGGGACTTTGTACAGCTCACTCCTGTCTCTTCCTGGCACACTCTTCCTTCACACCTTACTGTGACAGAATTGTTCCTCACAAGAGGTGTCTCACAGGGCCAACTACATATTTAATTGTAGCATCCCTAGCCAGACACTTGCTATTATTTTACCCCAGTTTTGTTTCTTGATCATATTAATATTACGTAAAATTCTAATCTTTACTTCTTTTTTCAATGATGTATCTGTTCTTCCTACTGGAATACAAGTTCCATAAAGGCAGAGACTTGGTCTGCGTCATTCATGCTACACCCTTCTTTTCTAGTAAAATGCACAGAGCACGGTATGTACTCAATAAACAAATGGTGATTAAGCCAAAGGTCTCCCCATTGCTGAACCTCATATACAAATAAAATGGACAAAATAAAGGCTCCAAGGCTCTCTGGAAGAGGTCCTGGTTATGGGGACACTCGAAACTGCCATGCAATTGGCAGGGGGAGACACGTGTTCATGTTGAGTCAAAGGAACTGAAACCAAAAAATGGTCCCCGGAGATAGCAAATAGACTAAGAAGTTTGTTCTTAAGCCTCTCTCTCTCTCTCTCTCTCTCTCTCTCTTGGCTTTTTCCAGTCCAACTGAAAAGAGACAAGTTCACAGTGGCTCACATTTTAGAACCCTCTGGGACAACAGCCCCGTGTGGCATACCCCATCGACTTTGTGCTTGTTTTGCCCCTGGCCGCACCACCAAGAAAAACACATGCCCTGTATTCTTTGACGGGTAAGGGTCACTGCTTTCCTCAGTCAGATGGAAGAGCTATGACTTTCCAGAGTCCTTTCCTGGTTAACCATCTGCCGGAGCTGGCGTGATATCCATGCACATAGTTCACATAGTGTTTTGTAATAACTTCCTTGATTTAAGTTTATTTTGAAGTAGATTATGAAGTTACACCAGGAAAATAATTGGTGTTCTTGTACATTCAAAATATTTATCTCAAAAACAAAAAATATGACTCGATTTTTGAGATTATTAGTCCCTGAATTATGATAACAATAGTGATACTGTTAATATTAATAATAGCTTTACTAATTATATGTTGTATAATTTTTGGACCACCCTGCGCCAGTTGCTTCACGTGGTCAATCAGTTTAATACCATCCATGATCCTGTGAATCAAGAACTATTATTCCCATTTTACAAATTTAAGAAAAAATAGAAGTTCAGAGAGCTAGCTTGATCAAGGTCACAAAACTTGTCCTGATGCACCTGCTTTTAAGCGGGATCCTCATTCTATTATTAGGTTGCCTCTGCTACTTATTTTTTGAGAAGTAAAGCCAGCAAATTTGTGGTTTAAGGACAGTTAAGAATTTAGAGATTTAATGGTGCAACCCTAGCACAGAAAAAAAAGTCTTACGGTCTAGCCAAGGATATATTTAACGAAGCAGATTTTCAGCCACCACCTGAAAAGTCTGGAGGGTCACGTGAAAGACCACAGTAAGTGAGAACTGTACTGCTGGGTGCCGTGCTGGTACAAGGCTCCCAGGAGGAGGCAGCTTCAAAGTTAAACTATTGAAATTGCTTCATTAAGCAGAGAAAAGTTGGGATAAGAAAAGTTCAGAAGACTTCAGGAAAAGAATTCGAAGTAATGAAAAACAATTTTAACATTACATGGATTTAATATGGAGCCATTTACTTTCTGCTCTATCATCCCACCCTAAGAGGTATGTGGTGACTTTGACTTTGTGGTTGTTCTCAGGAAGTGGGTTATATGAAATGGATGTTAATTCTCTTGAGAAGCTTCTGTTTTCATTTCTAAGTGAGGTGATGCATGCTTTCCTATGTCAAGCACTATGCATCGGACACTGTTGTAGATACACAGAAATAATGATGGATAGGATCAAATTTTGACCCTCATGAAATCTTTGGTCTAGAGGGGAGACACAGTAAATAAACCAGTGGACAAAAGCATTTTTTTTAAAAAGGTTTTCAGATAGTGATCATGACCAGAAAATTTGGCAGAACAAAAGAATAGGGAGGAAAGCGTGCTTGCCTAGGCAGACTCTCAAGGTAGCCTCTCTGGAAGGGTGATCTGTGATCTAAGACCGGCATGATGAGAAGTTGGGAGAGCAATGCTCTCTTTCTGGGAAGAGTGGTCCAAGAAGAACCTGGAAGTACAGAGATAGGAACTCACTTGACATATTTGAGAAGCAGAAGGGAGGACAGGTCTCAAAGGTATGGAGGGAGATGAAGCTCAGGAAATGGGGTTGAGAAACAATCAGGTCACATAGATTGAAGGCCAAGAAAGGAAGTTAGTTATACATTGTGAGGCGACATTTGCAAGGATATGCACATGCATGAACTAGGGACAGGACTGCAATGAAAGACTCATTATCGATGGCTAACACAGGCCAGAAGAAGCTATTGTTTGAAGAGAAGCAGCAATTACTGCACAGGTCAAAAGCTTTCTTAGGAGACAAATTATTAGATCAGATGAATTTCAGAAGAGTCAGGTCAACCTTCAGAGGTTAACTGCATTTTCTTGCCTTTTCATTTCTATAGTAGGTCAGGTTTGATAAAAGTGGAAAGGGCTGAAATATGATTTAAATTTGTCAACTTAAGAGTTTCAGCAAAATTGCTGTGGAGTAATTGACCCTAATCATGACCAGGTGAAAATATGTACACTGATGCCTGGTCATGGTGTCATCCTGAACCTCAGTTTCTGAATGTATATGGAGTAGGAAGACGAGAGAAAAGTTTTTTCCCAGCCTCTAACAACCACGGAGATTCCCTTGTTTATTTTTCCCAAAACCCAACATCAGTGACTATTGGGCCCCTGGCGATATTGCCCTTCTCCTCTTATAAATAGAAGTAACCCACTCTGTTATTTTCCGCAGTAATTATAAACTTCCTCTGATGTTTTTAAATTATCTCAAGAGATCTAAATGGTCCAAATAATTACCTTTTAAATTTCAGTGTTACTTGGGCACAACTTCTTTGAGGGGGGCGGTAGAGAGGTTGCTGGATGTGTTCCGGTGTGCGGAGGAGAAATTGAACAGCTTACTGAAATGGACAGTTTTTAAAGTTGAGAAAACAGACTCCATGTCTATTAGTTAGAGACCACTAGAACAAATTCCTTCCTCCATACTCAAAAGGTAAATAACAACAAATGTGGGTCCTTCTATTTCTTGTTTGGGTCAAAAGCTAGCAATAAACACTCTAGTAACTGGCCTTGGACAGGGTGTGAGTTGAAGGATGAGCAGAAGTGTTATGAGGAGAGGCATAATCATGATTCCCCCTAGGCAGGTAGAGGAACATGTTGTAGAAATTACAAGCTCAATTTTGAGTGCTTCTGATAACCCCCAAATATAAAACTACTGTGTTACTGGTATTGTGGGGATACTGATAACTTATGTGTTAGCAGAGTAATGCATCCCATCCTATCATTTAAATTTGCAGGTATGATGATCCACCAGGTTATCACATCATTGCAGAATATGATATGGTGTGTGGTTTCCCAATGCAGGTGTGTGGGAGAGCAAACCCATGAAAATCTGCAATATATGTTAGAGAACACTATGAAACATTGAGCCACTTTTCTGGCCTGGGCAGATTAATCAATAAGCAAAGGTATTAAAAGTATGATAACAGACAGGTGTGGTGGCACACGCCTGTCATTGCAGTATTTGGGAGGCTGAGACAGGAGGATCACATGTTCAAGGCCAGCTTCAGCAACTTAGCCAGGCCATCTGCAACTTAGCATGACTCTGTTTCCAAATAAAAAATAAATGGGCTGGGGGTGGAGCTCAGAGATAGAATGCCGCTAGGTTCAATCTCTGGTACCACACACATACAAAAATACAGTTACCATTAGATTTTTTTGCAATTAGAGCAATACAGATTTTATTTATCCATTCATCTATTGATGGACACTGAGGCTGACTCCATATCTTGGCTGTGTGTGTGTGTGTGTGTGTGTGTGTGTGTGCGCGCGCACGCGCGCGCACGCGCGTGTGTGTGTGTGTGTGCGCCTGTGTGTGTTACTGGGGATTGAATTGAATTCAGGGGTATTCTACCTCTGAGCGATACCCCCAGCCCTATTTTATTTTTTATTTTGAAACAGGGTCTCACTAAGTTGCAGAGGGTCTCAATAAATTGCTGAGGCTGGCCTCGAACCTGTGATCTTCCTGTCTCAGCCTCCTAAGTACTGGGATTACAGGCATATGCCACCAGGCCCAGCTCATATCTAGGCTACTGTGAATGATGCAGCAATGAACATGAGAGTGTAGATGTTTCTTCCACATACTTATTTCACTTCCTTTGGGTGTATACCCAATAGTGGAATTGCTGGATCATATAGCAGTTCTATTTTTAATTTGGGGGGAAATTTCATACTGTTTTCCGTAATGGCTACACCAATTTACATTCTCACCGACTGTGTACAAGGATTCTGTTTCCTCTACATCCTTGCCAACAGCTATTACCATCTGTCTTTTTTGATAATAGCTATTCATTCTAACAGGAGTGAGGTGACATCTACTCATTGCTAAGAGAGTAGATGGTAAGTGTACTCACCACAAAAATAACTACGTGAGGTAATGCATTTGCTAAATAGCTAGGTTTAATCATTATACAAGGTATATATACTGTATGTGAAGACATTATGTTGTACATGGTAAATATGTACAACTTTATATGTCAATTGAAATAAGTTTGAAAAAATATAGAGTGGTACACATTTGCTACATGAACCAGATGCAAGAAGAACACGTGGATCAGGTCTGAATCTTTATTTAGTTAACTGGGGCTGGTGATTGCCCCCCAGGAGTGGATGCTAAGGATGCCTGCTCTGGAGCCAAAAGGCCTCTCCTCCTACCTTATTTGGCTTTGCTCCTTTCGTGGGTGACCCATCACGCAAGAAAAGAATCCTTCAAAAGTGTAAATATTCCTCTTTCTGTGGATGATGTCATCGTTCCAGCAGCCCAAGCATTTGCTACTAAATGGCACTTAGCAACACATAATCATTGTTTTCTCCCCTTAGAGTTCTGAGAAATCCCTTGCTTGAGTTACTTAGAAGGCGCAGTAAGTCTGGGGAGGTAGCTCAGTGGTAGAGCCATAGAGAGCTTGCCTAGCATGTGTGAGGCTCCTGGGTTCCATTCCAGAACTGCAACAACAAATGAAGAAGAGAAGGAGAAGGAGAAGGGGAAGGGGAAAGGGGGAGGGGGAGGGGGCGGAAGAGGGGGAGGAGAAGGAGGAGGAGGAGGAGGAGGAGAAGGAAAAGGAGAAGGAGAGCAACAACAACAAGAATAGCCATCCTGTACCAACAGCTCTGAGTTTTTAAAAAAAAAAAGTCTTTTTCTTTTAAATAGAGTCCTAGAGGAAGTGGTTTCCATGTGACTCTTCACTATACACTGGTCTTTAAAGTGGTAGGTGGTAGATGCCTTTTGCTTGGCTTGCTTTGGCTTGTCTTTCTCATTTTTTCATGTTTTCTCTTATGAAGTGGGTGGGGAAAGTTGGACAAAAGAAAGCTGGCCAATTAAAAGTGATGTTCCCTAAGTGCCTGCTCATCATCCCAGGGACACCTTGGATTCCCTTTTAATTACATCCTACCAACCTACTCGAAAAACTATCAGGACATCTCTATCCCTATAGCTATACTAACTCATAAAAAATAGCTGTGTATTTCTTAAAATTTGTAATTTGATTTGAATCATCACATTTTGAAGTGACCTGAAGTTTAACAGGACCTTCTTATTTCTAAACTAGGCTGTATTTTAAAATCCCTAATTACTACCTATTAAATAATAACAATAGCTGTAATTTATCAAAGGCCTGATCTTTGTTAGAACAATTCTCATGAAGTCATTCATTATCATAATTCCATGAAGCAGACATTTAAAGTTCACAGGAAACTGAGACTTGAAGAGATTGTCCAAAATCTCATGCCTAATAACAGACTCCAAAGCCCAGTTCATTGTACAGGAGCCAACGCCCAGGGCAGAACAGCAGCCTTGTAACTCCATTTTTTCTGACTTGATTCTTCTAAACGTGTGGACATATACCCAGGTGGTGGAGAGAGGGCCTGGGTTGTCCTGCCAAAAGCAGCGACCTTGAGGGTAGAGGGCAAGGGCACAGCACCTGACTCTTCAGTGGGAATTGGCCCGTGCCTCCGGTTTGGCATGTATACCTATTGCCAATAATCCCAAAGCAGACAGTGTTCTCCTCTCAGTTGCTCAGCAATTTAGTTATAAATGAAATAGAAGTACTTCAGTTGCCGCCTTCTCTTCCATCATGGTGAGGAAAGGATCCAAGTTATGCCACAAAATCATCGATGTGCTCCTTCGTCCTAATAAATAATTTGGGCCGCCTTCTACCAACTAGATATTGGTGTCAAACATACCCTTTCCCACAGATACAGGACTAACAGAGCAAAGTTATCGTCTTCCAGGGCTACAGGGACCCTGACAAATTACTTACAGCGTCTTCCAGTGCTTTGTAAGGATAAACAGACTTTAAAGGCCTCCCAAGGGGAAAAACTGTCCCGACTAAGTCTATAATTTAGACTATCTTTAGAAAGGTACAACTGTATAAAGACAGGCACAGGGTGGCCAGCTTCTTTTATACAGTTAACTTTTTCTTAACTTAATTGCAAAGACTAAATGGCAAGTAGAAAAGTGTTTTTGCAGGAGCGTGGGAGTCTGAGGCTGTAGAAGGAAGTTACGCTGTGCTCGGAGTAAGCATGTGGGCGGGAGTTATAGACTGCTGCTCTATTGCTAGTCTAGAATAATCGTGCATCGACGTCTTTACAATGCTACCTTGAACTGAATCAATAAACTCCTATTATAGGCACTTGATATATTATTTAAAATAAGGCCATATTGCCTTCTGGCCAGGAACAGAAAAAGTAACTTTGCACCAGGAAAAAAGAAAAGATTTTTAAAAGAGACTGTAACTATGACAAAACAAAAGATAACACAATTGAATTTTCATTTTTTTAAATATTAATTCAAAAGCTGACATGTTATACTCCTTAAAAAAATCAAAGAGAAGCTGGCTTTGTCTGTAGATGCTATGGCTTTAAAAGACTGAGCCCAGGAAGTGAATAAAAGTAACACCAAAGAATAGAGCAAGGGAGTAGCAGTCATATCAGTCACAGATTTCTTCCAACCTTGCCCTCGGGGGCTGTGTGATGGACACCCTGCCACTTAACAGAAATAAGGTCACTATTTCATACAACTAGTTATAGAATTCTGTCTTTACAAATGAAGAGGAACTCGGGCAGCATAAATGCATAGTATAACTACTTCGATGGCTATATTTCCAGACATTTGAATTCATTGAAAACAAAGGGGGAGATCAGAAAAATACTGATAATTTTCCATCTGTTGAGTTTAGATTCACCACCTATACACTATTTTCTTTCACTACATTTCACACGTTTATGTTATTTGTTTGATCGTAATTTACGACTTCATTATCCTTGCTAGACATCTATTTCAAGGGGCTACGGGTCTAGTCTTGTTCATCATCACCTTGCTATATGCTCAGAATCTAGGGAAGGCCAGAATTATGCCAGGTATCCAGTGACCATTTGTGGAATGGATAGCAAACTTGATAGCAATAAGGCTTAGAACGAAACCCAGCAGTATCTGTTGAGATGGTGCCCTATGTCCAGAAAAGTTTGAGAAAAAGAATGCTCTGCATTGTCTAAAAATACACTGATTCCTGGAGGGCTGGGTGGGATCAGGTCCTGTCAGCACTTACTCATTGCTGAGTTCACTGCAAAAATATGGGCATTCAGTCCATCCAGGTGGGGTCAGGAGGGTCATCTGGATGGATGGCAAACTCACAAAGGATATATATTACGACTTCTAACAAATGAGGTCTATCATGTTCACTTGTTTGTGTTTATGATTTGACTATGTTAATTTGTCAAATGAATTTTTAAAATATAGTGAAATTTGCAAAAGAGTGTTTGGGGTATTTCTTCATTTGAATACACACACCAAAAAGTGGCCCAGGGCACACTTGATCTCTCAGAGGTTCAAGCATCATTCATGGTCCCAATTTCTTAGCAAGAGATAAGGCACTGAATTTTAAGCAAACAGCAACCTAAGCATTCTGAATATGTAGGGTGATCCTCTGTGTGGTCTTGACTGTCTAGAGTGTGTTTAAGCCCAGAGACCACTAATGCTTACCTGGTGTAAGGTGACACGTATTTTGGTTGCCTGAAAAGCACTATTTCCAACCAGGTGCACAACAATATGTATTCATGTTCCTCCAATTTAGCTCCCCACAACTCTCCTGACTTCCACACTTCTAGACACGCAGGGACACCAGCTTTTCCAAACCTAACTCTATTGGAGACAGATAACACTATTTCTATTGAGCTAAATAAACTTTACTTGCCAAAGCAAGAACCTGCAAGGGTCGATGGCTTGCTGCCGGTGCTGAGTAATTCCCATGTTCTAAACTCTAGCTCAGCAAGAGTAAGCAACCTGGGCTGCTTATTAGTCACCCAAAGGGCTTTTAAAAATACCAATTCAAGGTGCCACTCCCAGAAATTGATTTCATTGGTCTGGATTGCAGTTCATTGATCCGAAATGTAGGCAGAGTCATGAGACCCCCTGTCCTGGCTTCTCATTTTTCACATAAGCACTGACTTAGAGACCTCTTGTGAGGGTCCAAGGAAAATGTATGAAATCGGAGTCCCTAATATTTCTGAATTCATCAAGCTCCATTCATCCTTTACTTCAGAAGTGGAAATGGAAAGGGAAGGAACTTGGGCGCAGGGTCCAGAAAGTCCAGGAGGAGGGATCATGCCCCAGAGCTCCACGCTCTGCCAATGAGCAGTTCGTTAGGGATAACAAGCTACCCTTTGTCAAAGTGAACACTTTCTTTTTTTTTTTTTTTGGGGTCATTTTTTTTTTTTTGCGGTAGCGGGGATTGAACGCAGGGGCATTCTACCTCCGCGCTACACCCCCAGCCCTATTTTTTATACTTTATTTTGAAACCGGGTCTCACGAAGTTGCGGAGGGCCTCACTAAGTAGAGAGAGAGACAGGGAGAGAGAGAGAGAGCTGAGGCTGGCCGCGAACACGGATCCTCCGGTCTCTGCCTCCCAAAGTACTGGGATTACAAGCGTGCGCCACCACGCCCGGCACAAAGTGAACACTTTCGAAGGATTATAATCTCCTGTCACCTCGTTGAGGATCTGTGGCTAAAGGTCTAGGGGAGACTAGGTGAGAAAGCTACAAAGCACTCAAGGAAGCCCAGGACTTGGGGAAGTAGACTTGACCCTTGGTAGGCTTCCCATATGGGCAGAATGAAACCAGAGTGTCCCTCAACAGATGAATGGATAAAGAGATTGTGGTATATACACACAATGGAATTCTACTCAGCCATAAAGAGGAACCAAATTATGTCATTTTCAGGAAAATGGATGAAACTAGAGAATATTATGCTCAGTGAGATCAGGCAGTCGCAGAAAGTCAAGGGCCATATGCTTTCTCTCATATAGGGAAGCTAGAACTAAAATAGGAAACAAAAGGGACTTCAGTTAAATGAGGAAAGAGATTAGGAGAATAGTGGGAGGGAATTGAGAAAGGAAGGTGGGGAGGGGAAAAAGGAGGATTGAGGAAGGAAACAGTTCAATTAATGCTATGTCCATATACGAAGGCATCACTACCAATCTCACTAACATGTACGAGGAGGGAGAAGTGGGGATTGGGGTGGGATGTGGAGGGAAAATCCACCAAGTGATATGTGCATCTATGTATCATTTCGGATCTCCCTGTGGTGTGTAATTACCAATAAAAAGTATACAAATTTTTCAAAGTAAAAATATTTGCTCATTAAAGGAAAAATAAAAACAAGCAAACAACAACAAGCAAAATGAAAAACTCTGAAAAACCAATTTTCTCCCCCCCACTGCTGGGCGATGATTTGTTGGCCATCCTCAAGTGATCAGGTCACTTGTCTGTCTAATGGTCTTCATGACTTCTGTCTGACTTCCTTTCTGCCATGACGCTGTTGACCTGTGCTGGTAATTTCCCCACTTGCCAGCTGCTGGGAGTCGGTGAGGAGCAAGGCCCCGCCAGGCCCTGGCCCTCTGGCCATCTGCTTGGCAATTGGGACGCACACAGGGCTGGTTGGATCTAATCGAATTGTTTCATAGACTGGGAACACCTTGAGGAAGGCTTGGTAATTTCTGCATCCACTGTGCCAACCACAACTCTTGGCATATTGTCAGTGCTTGAGAAATACTCGTTAAATGAATTAAGAAGCAATAGCCAGACTACTGGTGCCTAAGTAAAGATATTTAAATTAATTTGCAATTCTACTGTTCAGTCCCCACACTGTTGAACAAGGCAAAGAGGGAAGAGGAGAGAAAGATGTATATGTGAAACTCCTACCATTTATTAATGTGACAGTTGCTCTTATTCAGAGACCTTTTAGGACATATCTCAAGACAGGGTTTGAAGGGAATGTCAGGAAACTAGCGAGGTGAGAGAGAATAAACAGATCCAACAAAAGATTCAGACAGAGAGAGAGAGAGAGAGAGAGAGAACTCAGACAGTGGAAAGGAGAGAGAGAGAGAGAGAGAGAGAGAGAGAGAAAGAGAGAGAGAGAGAGAGAAAATCTTAGAAGCCAGAAGAAAGGAACCTCAAGAATGAAATGAGTAGATAGATTCAGCATATGTTTAGGAAAAGAAAAATCAACCCCCAATTAAAAAAAGTTTGCTTTTAGAAATAAATAAGGTGATGGCTGTAGTTTTTATAGACTTATTATCCTACATGGGATAAAGTTAATATGTGGAAATGTTTGTATTATGGTACATAAAACAGTTATACTATAGCATTAATATTATAAGACCTACTAGCTAGTATTTTTAAAGATTACAAGGGAACTCTGGGCTGAACTGCAAGACACAATTTTATGAGATCATACGTAATTACATATTATAAGAAAAAATAGGTAATATGTCTATTTTGCCCTTCCATCTACCCATCTTACACTTATTTTTGTATATGTTTTAATTTATTAAAAGACCATTATTACATATTTTCTTTTCCTTAATGACAGTCTACAGTAGAAGACATGTTTACATTCTAGATAGTGTTGAGAAATATATCACACATTAGATTAATTGAGGTTCTTGGGATGTAGGCTGTGAAATACCATGGGGTAGGAAGCTTGACTCTTATTAGCTGTGCGGCTTTGGTCAGGGGTCAACTCTGCAGCCTGTAGTACCTCACATGAAGAATGAAGATTATAATAAATACTATGAGGATGAGGGTGTTATTTATTTTACAAGGCCATGTTAACTGATTATATTTTAAAAGAACAAAACACAAAATTGCATATATAATACATAGCTGGTATAATACAGTACCAGCCATGTAAAAAAAAATGCACTTGAAATAAACTGTCACACTAACAGTGACTATCTCTGGGACCTGGGATCACTGCTGATTGTTATAAAAATACTCTACCTTAAGTGATTTTGAGTTTTCTTTATCAGATATTCTTATTTCTAAATAAAGAATCAGGCACACACAGGCCACCACATATTTCACTTCCCTCAAAGCATAGAGGCAGCTATTTTGGGGTCCTCTTTGGCTCCCAGATGTGAGAGTACAAACATTTGTTGTACTCTGCTGATAATGGTCTTTGGCCAAACCACCGTCGCTGCTGGGCATGGGGGGGGACAGAGCCACCCTCTTGGTTTGCTGTCATTCTTGGCAGTGGTACACATCCTGTGTTCTGTTCTGAGATCAGACCCTCCACCTCTGGACAGCAGTCAAGAATAGTATTGTTAGGTTGGAGATGTGGCTCAGTGGTAGAGCACTTGCCTAGCATGAGCAAGGCCCTGGGTTCAATCTGCAGCACTGCAGAAAAGAACAGAATGTAACCTGGTCACTCCCATGAAAAGCAAATTTGAATCATAGGCCATCCTAGTAGCACCTGTAGCATAACCAAGAACTTCAATGGTGACCGCTGGCTCATGTCATGGTCAGGATCATAGCTTTGCATTTTGAGTATGATTAGTTTAAGATTCATTGTCTCTCTTGCTCCATGATAAATATCTTGAGGTTAGGCAGTCCCTTAGTTTTTCTTTACCACTGGACATAGAGACCTGCAGTCAGGCCTCAAGTTCCTACTGTGTTGAGCTGTTGTTGTTGTTGTTGTTGTTGTTGTTGTTGTTGTTGTT
>PVJS01032833.1:0-22531 GCA_004027185.1 Glis glis | reverse complement strand
ATCCTCGCCAGCATTTGTTGTTGTTTGTGTTTTTAATGATTGCCATTCTAATTGGGGTTAGGTGAAATCTCAGGGTAGTTTTGATTTGCATCTCTCTGATTGCTAATGATGTTGAACATTTTTTCATACATTTATGGGCCATTTGTATTTCTTCTTCTGTGAAGTGTCTGTTCAGTTCACTTGCCCATTTTTTGATTGGATTATTTGTTTTTTAGTGGTGATTTTTTTCAGTTCTCTGTATATTCTAGATATGAGTCCTCTATCAGAGGAGTAGCTGGCAAAAATCTCCCATTCTGTTGGCTTTCTGTTGAGGTTCTTGATTGTTTCCTTTGCTGCACAAAAGCTCTTTAGTTTAATGCAATCCCACGTATTGATCCTCATTTTAGTTTCCTGTGCCTTTGAGGTTTTGTTGAGGAAGTCTTTACCTGTGCCTATGTGTTGAAGTATTGAGCCTATGCCCTCTTTGAGTAGCTGCAAGGTCTCTGGTCTGATTTCTAGGTCTTTGATCCATCTTGAATTGACTCTTGTATAAGGTGAGAAAGTGAGGTTTATTTCTATTTTTCTGCATATGGTTAGCCAGTTTTGCCAGCACCATTTGTTGAAGAGGCTATCTTTTTCCAGTGGGTGTTTTTAGCCCCTTTGTCAAAAATCAATTGGCTGTAGGTGTATGGGTTTGTTTCGGAGCCTTCTATTCTGCTCCATTGGTCTATGTGTCTGCTTTTGTGCCAATACCATGCTGTTTTTGTTACTATGGCTTTGTAGTATAGTTTGAAGTCAGGTATTGTGATGCCTCCTGCATGGTTCTTGTTGCTGAGAACTACTGTGGCTATTCTGGGTTTTTTGTTGTTCCAAATGAATTTAAGGACAGATTTTTCTATGTCAGTGAAGAATGACTTTGGTAATTGAATGGGGATTGCATTGAATCTGTAGAGTACTTTTGGAAGAATGGCCATTTTGATGATATTTATTCTGCCTACCCAAGAGCATGGGCGATCTTTCCATCTTCTAAGATCTTCTTCGATTTCTTTTTTCAATGTTTTATAGTTTTCCTTGTAGAGGTCTTTTACCTCCTTGGTTAGGTTTATTCCCAAGTATTTTATTGTTTTGGGGGACATTGTGAGTGGAAATGTTTTCTGGATTTATTTTTTCAGTGGATTTATAGTTGGCATACAGAAAGCTTCTGATTTTTTAAGGTTGATTTTGTATCCAGACACTTTGCTGAATTTGTTGATCAGTTCTATGAGCCTTTTAGTTGAGTTTGTTGGATCTTCTAAGTATAATACCATGTCATCTGTAAATAGAGATAGTTTCAGTTCCTCTTTTCCTATTTGTATTCCTTTTATTTCCTTCTCTTGCTTAATTGCTCTGGCTAGAGTCTCAAGTACTATATTGAAAAGGAGTGGTGACAGCGGACATCCTTGTCTTGTTCCTGTTTTTAAAGGGAACTCTTGAAGTTTTTCCCCATTCAACATGATGTTGGCTGTGGGCCTATTGTATATTGCCTTTATGATGTTAAGGTATGTTCCTTCTATTCCAATTCTCTGCAGTGTTCTTATCATGAATGGGTGTTGGATTTTTTCAAATGTTTTTTCAGCATCTATTGAAATGATCATGTGATTTTTGTCTTTAGTTCTGTTTATGTGGTGGATTACATGGATTGTTTTTTGTATTTTGAACCAGCCTTGCATCCCTGGGATGAACCCGACTTGGTCATGATGTATAGTTCTCATGCTGTGGTTTTGAATGCACGTTGCTAGTATTTTGTTTAGAAGTTTTGTGTCTAAGTTCATCAATGATATAGATTGGTAGTTTTCTTTTCTTGAGCTGTTTTTGTTTGGTTTTGGTATTAGTGTGACATTGGCTTCATAGAATGTGTTTGGGAGAGTCCCGTTTCTTTCTGTTTCATAGAATAGATTGAAGAGTATTGGGATTAGTTCTTCTGTAAAGGTTTTATAAAATTCACCTGGGAAACCATCTGTACCTGGGCTTTTCTTTGATGGTAGGCTCTTTATTGCTGCTTCAATCTCATTAATTGCTCTTGGTCGATTTAGATTTTCTATGTCTTCTTGATTCAACTTAGGAAGATTGTATGTGTCTAGAAATTTGTCAATTTCTTCTAGGTTTTCCATTTTGTTGGAATATAGTTTTTCAAAGTATTTTTTGATTTTCCTCTGGATTTCCATGCTGTCGGTGGTAATATCACCTTTTTCATCTCTTATTTTAGTAATTTGGGTTGATTCTCTCTTTCTTTTGATTAGGTTGGCTAGTGATTTATCTATCTTGTTTATTTTTTCAAGGAACCAGCTTTTGGTTTTGTTGATTTTTTGTATTTTTTTATTCTCTACTTCATTGATTTCTGCTCTGATTTTAATAATTTCCTGTCTTCTACTAGCTTTGGGGTTAGACCATTCCTGTTTGTCAAGGGCTTTTAGGTGTGTCATTAGGTTATTTATTTGGTGATTTTCTGTTCTTCTTATGTGGGCACTCAGTGCTATGAATTTTTCTCTTAATACTGCCTTCAGGGTGTCCCAGAGATTTTGATATGTTGTGTCTCTGTTTTCATTTGTTTCTAGGAATTTCTTAATTTCTCCCCTTATTTCTTCTTTTACCCATTCCTCATTCAGCAGTGTGGTATTCAGTCTCCACAGGTTTATGAGGTTTCTCTGGGTCTTCTTATAGTTGATTTCTAGTTTCATTCCATTATGGTCTAAAAAGACGCAGGGGATTATGTCACATTTTTTGAACTTGCTAGTACTCACTTTGTGGCCTAGGATATGGTCTATTTTAGAGAAAGTTCCATGAGCAGCTGAAAAAAATGTGAATTCAGCTGTAGTTGGGTGGAATATTCTGTATGTGTCTACTAGGTCCATTTGGTTTATGGTGTTCCTTAGGTCTGAGGCATCTTTACTAACCTTTTGTCTTGAAGATCAATCTAGTGGTGTGAGAGGTGTGTTGAAGTCTCCCAATATTATTGTATTGGGATCTATGTGTGATTTAATGTTGTGAAGAGTTTCTTTTATGAAAGTGGTTGCACCTATGTTTGGGGCATAAATGTTGGCTATTGTTATATCCTCTTGCTGGATTATTCCTTTTACTAGTAAGATATGACCTTCTTTGTCTCTTCTGATAAGTTTAGGTTTGAAGTCTAATTTGTCTGATATCATAATTGGTACTCCTTCTTGTTCGTGAGTTCCATTAGCGTGGATTACCTTGCTCCACCCCTTTACCTTTAGTTTGTGCATATCTTTACTTGTAAGGTGTGTTTCTTTCAGGCAGCATATAGAAGGATTGTGATTTTTATTCCATTTTGCCACCTTATGTCTTTTGATTGGGGAATTGAGGCCATTTATATTCAGCGTGATTATTGAGAGATGGGTTTTCATTCCTAACTTTTGAGACTTAATTTCTGTGTGAGGTAGTGTTTGTTCTTTGCCTAGTTGTTTGTTTGATGGAAATCACTGTTTCTCTAGTTCTGGTGTTTCCTTATTATTTCTTCTTTGTAAGTAATCTCTGAACATTTTCTCTAGTGCTGGTTTGGAAGACATAAAGTCTTTCAGCTTCTGTTTGTCATGGAAGGTTTTTATTTATCCATCAAATTTGATAGATATCTTTGCTGGGTAGACAAATCTTGGCTGGAGATTGTTTTCTTTCAGAGTTTGGAATATGTCACTCCAGGCCTTCCTGGCTTTCATGACTTGGTTTGGAAGGTCAGGAGTGATTCTTATGGGTTTGCCTCTGAATGTTACTTGCTCTTTTGCTCTCGCTGCCTTTAAGATTCTCTCCTTGGCCTCTACATTAATCAGTTTGATTATTATGTGGCGTGGTGAACCTCTTCTCTGATCCTGTCTATTGGGGGTTCTATATGCTTCCTGTACCTGTGTATCGACCTCTCTTTCTATGTTTGGAAAATTTTCTAATATTACTTCTCTGAATAGATTATTGATTCCTTTAGTTTCAGCTTCTAGTCCCTCTTCTATGCCTATTATTCTTATGTTTGCTCTTTTAAGACTGGCTGAGGTCTCTTCAATGTCCAATTCATGCTGTCAAATTGTTTTTTCTAATTTATATACTATGTGTTCATTTTTGGAGAGGTCATCTTCTAAGAGTGAGATTCTGTTTTCCATGTGGTCTAGTCTATTGTTGATGGTCTGTATTGAAGCCTTCATTTCAATTATTGCATCCTTCACTTCCTTCAGAGCTTCTTTTTGATTCCTGCTTATTTGATCCTTCATTCCTATCAGGCTCTCTCTGAATTTTTTTTGGAAATCCTGTATCATTTCCTCTATTGAAGTTCTGAATTTTCCTCTGGCAATCTTTGCACCTCTGAGTTGGCGGGTTCTGTTGTTGTGGGGTTGTGGGGGCTCATTGTTTCTTTGCTTTTCTTCCTTTTCATGATTTCAGGTTTCTTATGTTTATACCTTTGTTGCTTTTGGTAATTCTGTCTCTCTCACTCTGTAGGTATCCTATCTCTAATCCCTGTCCCTTTATGGTTTCTTATCCTGGAGGTAGATAGTTGCTACTAGGTGAGCCTTAAAGGTGAATAGCCTTTACTGAGTGGTTATTCTCACTTGCTTGGTATAATGTCCATTTGCAGGCCCAATTCTTGGTCTCCTTCAGTGATTGGGACCAGTACCACTATTGCCCTTCTCACTGCAAGCATGGGTCTCCGTGGTCTACACTTGGGCTGTCCCTATGTCTCTCTCTATTTACACCTATGGCAGGTGTCACCAGCAGGGGGCCCTGGGCTTGTGTCGTTCTTTGCCTACAGAAGTAGCTGGTGTTGCCTTGCCCCGATTCTGTGCAAACACAGAACTCCACGTTTTCCACAGAGAGGGCTGGTTTGGTCCAATTTTCCCCAGGTACCACAGCTGTATATCCTGTGGTGATCCCCGGGGACTCTACTAGGGTGCTGCGACCTGTGGGTTGCAAGTCTGTCCCACCCAAATGTCGCCAGGGACTGTCTGCTTATCCATGCGTCTACCACATCCCACAGCAGACCCCACTCCCACCTCCGCCGGGGCAATTCACACCATTTCAGACCCTGCGAGTCCGTGTGGCCGCACTGGGTGGTTTCCCCCTGGGGCAGCTCGTTGACTTACAGTCTCGTTGAGCACTGCTCTTAATCTCTGGGTGGGGGGGCTCAGCTGCTGCTGCAGGTTCTTGTCAGTCCTCCTGGCCCTAGGGACTCTGCCGAGTGTGGATCAAACTGCTGCTCGTTCCTGTCGCTGATGCTCTGTAGTGCTGGTTCCAGAAGAGCTCCCTGGCTTCCTTGTCGGTGTCCTGCAGAAGCCACAATGCCGGTTGCTGTCAGCACAGTCTGACCAAGATGGCGCCGCTGCTGCTTCTGCCAACGCAGCAGTTCGGGTCTGTGTCGCGCATGGAAGGAGGTGCTGCTCATCTTCACTGCTGCTACTCTGCAGCTCTCTTGCTTTATTGTTAAAGGATTTTTTTTTTTGGTGCACCAGCTTGTGTGTTTAGGTTATTCCTCAGTGCACTCCTTTGTATGTTTTATTAACTGTCAACAATAAAAGTCAAGAGGTGAGAGATGGAAATGTGATCATCAACTTTTCAAACCTGTTATTTCTCTTCCCCAGCATTTCCCCAGTATTTTATTTTGCTATTACATTTAGGGCTATGCAGACTAGAGAGGGAGGTTAAATCTCTCATGCTTCTTTGCTTAGAAATTGTTGGTGTGAGGTTTGAAGATTAGCAGTCTCCTTCAAATTAAAACCTTTTGGGGAGATATTGGGGATTGCACCCAAGTGTGTCCTACCTCCAATCTACGCTCCCAGCCATTTCTATTTTTTATTTTGAAACAGTGTCTCACTAAGTTGCTGAGGGTCTTGCTAAATTACTGAGGCTGGCCACAAACTTGTAATCCTTCTGTCTCAGCCTCTCAAGTACTGGACTTACAGGAGTGTGTTACTGCTCCCAGCGAAATTAAACTGTTTAAAAAGTTGTTTTTTCTTTTTCCTAGTGTCAGTCATGTTGGGCTAAAGGATAAAAATGATATTATTGTCTCCATTTTTATATGTCTTTTAAAAGGCTTTTTGGAAATAGTAATACTAAAACTTAATATTAAAAGGAGATTGAACCCAGGGGCATTCTACCTCCAAGCCACACTCCCAGCCCTTTCTATTTTTGTTGTGAAATAGGGTATTGCTTGATTGCTGAGAGTCTCACTAAGTTGTTGAGGCTGGCCTCGAATCTGCTATCCTTCCATCTCAGTCTCCCAAGTACTTGAATTACAGGTGTGCACCACCACACCCAGCTGATAATGTTTTTTAAAAGGCTCTTTGGGGGATGAATGTTCCCACCCAAGTTCAGATGCTGAAGTCCTAACACCTAGCCCCTCACAGCATGACCTTATTTGGTAATAGGATTTTTACAGAGGTAGTCAAGTTAAAGGAAGTCATTAATGATTCTTAATATAACTGGAGTCTTGAAAAGGAGCCAGGTATGGCTCCCACCTGCCTGTAATCCCAGTACTTGAGAGGGTGAGACAGGTGGATTGCAGGTTAGAGACCAGCCTCGGCAACTTAATGAGATGATCAGCAACCTAGTGAGACTCTGTTTAAAAAAACAATGGGGGAGGGGCGGGGAATATAGATATAGCTAGGAGGTAGAATGCCCCTGAGTTCAATCCCCAGTATGAAAGAAAGAAAGAAAGAAAGAAAGAAAGAAAGAAAGAAAGAAGGAAGGAAGGAAGGAAGGAAGGAAGGAAGGAAGGAAGGAGGCTGTTTCACTCATGGCAACTATGAAGAAGAGAAGGAACCATGGACAGATACAGTACCCAAGGCCCTGCCCCAGTGACCTACTTCCTCCAGCCACACCCCACCTCCCTGCAGTTCCCACCCAGTAAGTCCATTCAAAAGATAAATCCATCAATGGATTTATCCACTGATGAAGTTAAAGCCCCAATTCAGTTACTTCACCTTTGAGTATTTCTGCATTGCTAATACATGAGCTTTTCTGGGGGACATTCCCTATCCAAACCATAACTCATCCCAACTTATAGATGAGGATGTTGAGCCTTGCTCAACCACTGCTTTGAACTCATGCTATTATACTATACTACGCATCACCTAGACTTTGTGTGTGTGTGTGTGTGTGTGTGTGTGGTACTGGGGATTGAGCCCAGGGGTATTCTACCTCTGAGCTACACCCCCAGCCCTATTTTATTTTTATTTTGAAACAGGGTCTCACTAGGTTGATGAGAGTCTCCCTACTTGCTGAGACTGTTCTCAAACCTGCGATCCTCCTGTCTCATCCTCCTAAGTACTAGGATTACAAGAATGTGCCACCATGCCCAGCCCGTATCACCTAGACTTAATGCTGTAATTTGGAATGAGGTCACTTGCTACATGAGCTGTTATTTCCACAACCAAGGACTATCCCACCAAATGCAAAATTAGAAATATAGGTTGCAGGCAAATTTTCAAATATTTCTCTATTCCTGGTTAAAGGTTATAACATTTGTTTTGTGGTAAGAAAAAGGAGAAACTGAACTTCTGCAGAGTAGAAGTAACACAATATACATACTAAAATATTGAAAGAGGACAAAATGGGGAGAAGTAGAAATTCATAGCACTTTTTAAAGGGAAGATCCAGATGAGAAATGCAGACCCATGATAAGGATGGTTCAGAGTTCAAATGAAGCATCTCAGCTGCTTGTTAAAAATTCCTCTTTCTAGACACCACCCCATGGACTGCCCATGTGAGGGGGCTTTAGATCATATTCTCTTCTCACCTAGTCAAAGGATTCAGGAGGCAATGTGGACCAAGCCTCTTTCCTCACAGCCAACTCTTGGCCTGCAGGGGCCAGATTTTTTTTTTTAATGAAAAAAAATTTTTTTTTTTGCGGTACTGGGGATTGAACACAGGGGCGTTCTACCTCCGCGCTACACCCCCAGCCCTATTTTTTATACTTTATTTTGAAACTGGGTCTCACGAAGTTGTGGAGGGCCTCACTAAGGAGAGAGAGAGAGAGAGAGAGAGACAGGGAGAGAGAGTGAGAGAGCTGAGGCTGGCCGTGAACCCGGATCCGCTGGTCTCTGGCTCCCAAAGTACTGGGATTACAAGCATGCGCCACCACGCCCAGCAGGGGCCAGATTTCATTCATCTTTTTTATTCCCTTCCCCCATGTATTGGACAGGGTTCTCTAGATTAACAGAATACACAGAATGAGTATATTTGAAAAAAAAGATTTATCAGATGGGCTTACAGTTTGAAGCAATGTAGTCCCAGGTTCTGATTGCACGTGGAGAGTCAGAGGAACCAGTAGCTGGTCGAACGGTCTAAGAGCTAGAGTCTTAGGATCGGAGCAACCACTAATTCAGTCCCAGTCCAAGACGTGAAGATCAGGAAGCTCTTCAGAGAAACGATGGTGAAGTTTCAGTTCCAAGAGCGGGAGGCCGAGAAGATCAAGAAGCTCTTCGGAGAAAAGCGAAACCGGCGGCCGACGATCTCAGGCGAGAGCAGATGCGTTTTTCCTCGGAAAGAGTCTCACACACTCTACGCGGCTTCTCCCTCTTTATCTAAGTCCGCACCTATCAGAATCCTGCTGCCTACATTCAGGGCAGGGCTTTCTCTTTAATCTGCTGTTACACACCCAAAATCACATAATCTTGGGTGTGTCATGATCAGGTCAAGTTGACAACTTAGATTAACTATCACACCCCAGGACTGGGCCTTGGCTCATAACAGGCATGCAATTGGCTTGAATTAAAGTGTTGGAGTAAAACACTCTGGTCAAAGAGGCATAATTAGGATACTGTGAATTTAAAAAAAGAGATAAAATTCAGGAAAACACATTTTATATAGGGAAATAACCAATTATATTTGAGTGATACTTTGAAGATGGTAGGTATGTCACTAATGCGATTACATTAGGCACTCAGTAAAGCAAGCTGTAGATGTCAATAAGTATGAGTGGGACAGATTCTACCAAAATAAATGGCAGGATCCTACAGTGCTGGAGCCCACATTTATTGGCCTGAATATGGCTGCCATTTCAATAAGTATCTGTTGAAAGAAAAGCAGCAGGCAATATGTGATTTCAGTAGTTACTAATTTGTTTCCTATACCTCTTGTGTCACTGGGCATAAATGTGGGAAAGTTCTTCTTTTTCCTAGTTGACACTTCAAGATCATTTTCCCTTAAAATCTCTCAGCCATGATGCTCAAGTCTTCTGATTTTATTACACGTTACCCTTCTTTGTTGCTTCAAGTTTCAGCATGTGTATCTTACTGTCAGTCTTTACAATACCACTCCTAGTTTACATCTTGTGAATGTCAATGAATTAAACTTCCAAAATCCTGGCCTAGCATGTACTTGATGCTCTCTCCTTCAGCGAGCTTCCATTCTACTTTTGGTACGCAGGTCCTGGGTTGTATCCCAGAACTTTTCATTACTGATCATTGTACCCTTCCATATTTTAATTTCAAGCATTGTAGCTGGGTGCAGTGGTACATGCCTATAACCCCAGTACTTAGGAGGCTAAGAAAGGAGGATTGTAGGTTTGAGTTCAGACTGAGCAACTTAGCAAGACCCTCAGCAACTTAGCAAGACCCTATTTCAAATAAAAGGGGCTGGAGGTATAGTTTGGAGGTAGAATGCCTCTGGCCTCAATCCCAGGACTAATAACAATGACAATACTGTTTTCAAGCATCTGGCTCACCAATTATCACCCCGTAAGTCTTCGGCTCATCGCCTCTAGTATTTTGGCTTCAAACGTCCTTTGACCCCCACTGGACTTATAATCAATTGGTCCTTACACTTTTTCTGATTCATTAATACTCCTGAGATCCCCAGGCCTCTTCTTACTTAGTTAAATTTCCACAATTTATCATCCTCCTGCACACACCCTCAACAGCCTTGCCCCTCTCTGCTTTCATTGTGCTAGTCTTGTAAAGTTTAGGTCTTATTATTTAATTTAAACTTTCCACTAACTTTGTGCCCAAATCTATGCAGTTGATGAAGCTAAAAAAAAAAAAAAAGGTAGCCAGGTGGGGTGGCATACGCTTGTAATCCCAGTACTTGGGAGGCTGAGACCCGAGGGTCCAGGTTCACAGCCAGCCTCAGCTACTTAGTGAGGCCCTCCACAACTTAGTGAGACCTTGTTTCAAAATAAAGTATAAAAAATAGGGCTGGGGGTGTAGCTCAGGGATAGAATGCCCCTGGGTTCAATCCCCAGTACTGCAAAAAAAAAAAAAAAAAGGTAAGAATATTGACTTGTCTCATTTTGAATTCTTGACCCTTAATTGGACATGCCCCTCGGTGTTCCCTGGCAATTCTACTTCATATTTTTTAAACCTATATATTTTCCTGAACCTCCAAAACAGTCCTACCCCATTCAATTAGTTTATGGTCTTGCTTCCTGTTTTATCAAAGAAATAGACACAATTAGTAGATAACCTCACATCCTGCTACCACCACCTTGAACACCCTGTCCTGTCTGCACATTTAGGTTCTCTCTACCTTATTGTTGTTGAGGGTGAACTGTCCCTGAGTCGATCTAGTACCACTGATGCAGTGGGTATCATTCTCTTTCACTGCAGCAATTAGACTCCCTCTCTTTCTTACACAATAATTTTCCACATCAACTGAATAATCCCCCATAATTGTTCAAACATAATAGCTTCCTTTTTAAAATAATCCCCTTCTTTAACCTCCAACTGTCATTTGATTCCTCTGTTTTCCCTATATACAAAGTTCCTTGAGATGTCATACACGCACTATTTCCCTTCTTTTTCCTGCCATTCTCATTTGAGTCTACTCCAAAAGGTCAAACATATTTTAAAAGTATAGTTTTTTTTAAGATTAGCCATGGTACATAAATACCATGACACAAATCTTTGTCTTAATGAAGATTTCAGTATCTTTGCTTCAGTGGACCATCCCCTCCTTCTTGGAATGTTTTCTTCACTAGGTTCCTGTGAGTTCCTCTCAGGTCTTCTGTTTATTCAGGGCTCCTTTAGGCTCCTTTTACAGGTTCTTCTCATCTCTCCATTGGAATCCATTAGGGTTCAGTCCTTAGATTCCTTCTCTTCTTTATCAACACTCACTCCCAAGATGATGCCAGCCAATCTTATGGCTTTAAATTCTACATGGATGTTGATGATGCTCAAATATTATTTTCCCTGAACTCAAGACTACTCAACTGATACTAGATATCCCCACTTGCACAGTTAATAGAGACTTCAAATTTAATATATACCAACTTGGGTTTTTGATGTTCTGCTCCTCCAAACCTGTTTCCCCCGCACATTTTCTGGCCTCATTCCATGTCAATCTCTTCCAACTGCTTTAGCAACTCAGAGTCCCTCCACACCATTTTTCTCATTTCCTCGAGTGTATTTGAGCCATCCATCAATCCTGTTAGTTATACCCTCAAAATGTATAATGAATCTGATCACTCCTCTCCCACTTCTCGCTCTTCTCCAGGTAGCCAATCTGTTTCAGGGATAAATACAACAGTTGGTCTCTCTGATTCAAGACTTGCCCTCTTATTGTCCATTGTGAACATGGCAGCTATGTCAGACCACATTCTGTCATCTCTGTACCCCAAACTCCAAAGTGGTTTCCCTCCACCCTCCTTACAGGAGCCATAAAGGTCTGGTCCTTGTTTCTTTGCAGATGTAATTGCTTCTACTCTCTCCAGGCCCCACTCATTGCTCAAACTTTCCTCCTCTTGGTGCTTGACCCTCCAAATACATTCCTGGCACAGACGGCCCCTGATTGCTCCCCCTGCTTGCAGCACTCTGCTCCAAACACCCACATGTCTCATCATCATCTCCTCCAGTCCTTTTCTCGAATGTCAATTTCTCATGGAAGTTTTCCCTAACTGCCATTTTTTTAAATGTTGTGCCAGGGATTGAGCCCAGGGGCATTCTACCTCTGAACTACACTCCCAATCCTATTTTATTTGGAAACAGGGTCTCACTAATTTGCTGGGAGCCTCACTAAGTTGCTGAGGCTGGCCTCAAAGCTGCAACCCTCTTGTCTCAGCCTCCCAAGTACTAGGATTACAGGCATGCACCACCACTCCCAATTTCTGACCGCCATCTGCCCACCTTCCCCAGAACTATCTACCTCCATCCCAGCACAATTTTTCTTCTTAGTATTTGTAGCCATCTAATTTACTATATATTTTACTTACTAATTTATTGACTGTTCTCTCCTCTCAAATATAAGTACTACAAAGGCCTGGATAGTGTTCACTATTTTATTTCCAGTACCACGAAGAGTATCTGACATATAGAGGGCACAAAATAAGTAACACTTGAATACTTCAAACTCGGGTAACTCTGGTTCCTTCCCAAGATATACTTACCAGAAGTAGAAACAGGAGGAATTGAGAATATTGCCACACATACAGACCCCATGTTATTGACCAGACCAGGAGCATATTCTTTTACTCTACTGGGATAAAGTTAATCAATAATGAAAAACTGTCATTGACAACCATACTCATGGAATGGATTTTAGTAAAAAACATACTTAGATTTTAGATGCTTTTTGTTATATCTGAAAGAATGAACTGGGGTCTTTGGCTTTTCAAGTCAAGTAGACTCTTAATCACTCCTTAATACTAAACAAAAAAGTCCTGTTTTCTTGTAAGCCTACCTGACTTCCCAGGCACTCTGTCACTTCTTCCTGAGCATCCCTTTTCCAGCATATTTTGTATGTATGTATGTATTTATGTATGTATGTATGTATTTTTGTGGTATTGAGAACTAAACCCAGGGACATCCTACCTCTGAGCTACACCCCTAGTCCTTTTTTTATTTTGAAACATGGTCTTGTTAAATTTCCAAAGTCAGCCTCAAACCCATGATCCTCCTGTCTTAGCCTCCCAAGTACAGGGATTATAGGCATGCACTATTTCTCCTGGCTTTCCTCAGCATGTTTTGTACACTTGTACTTACAGTCTCATCATTTTTACAGTTCCCTGTAATGGGTATATTACAGCTAGGTTGTAAGAATCCTGAATAAAGTGATTCCAGTGTCTCATGTGGTTATAGCTTCTATCACATAGGAGGTATATGATAGAATCAACCTTTGTTGAAGGGACTGTATAATTTAGGCTCAGATGGCACGAAATTGGCAATAATTCACTGTTACTATAAAATACTAACTTGTTGGAAGGCTATTAATATGAGGAAGAACCATGAAAAACTATCTAGAAAGAACTATAGTATGTCCTCCATGGTTTGGATATAATTCTCCTACAGAAATGTCCATTGACAAAAGTGCAAAAGAATTTACTTCTATTCTTCCTTTATTTTGTATTACCCAATTTAGACACCAGATGTCACTAGGAGACTGTGTGGTCCCTGTAGCTTTTCATAAACAAGAAGGAAACAAAAGACTTGACATTGAAACTCGGAGCAAAATCTATTTCCTGGTAGAAACATCTAAATGTTAAACCTAGTAGCTTTAATATTCTATTATATTTTATTTTTTATTTTTTTTAGTATTTTATTTTAAAGTGGATTGTGATATAGCTTAGTATTAGGAGAAAGAACGTTGATTGGACTGGGAATCAGAAATCCCGGTTTTAGCTTCAGTTTTGTCATTTGCTAACACTTGGAGGATCTGCTATGTTGTTTCCCTTTTCTGGACTATAAAAGACTTCTTAATCTGAAAATAAGAGTGGAGAAAGAAGACAATCCCCCCACACCTTCTAGCTGTAACATTTGATGACTCAGTTCTATCCCCTCCTCAGGTTAAGTGCTTAGAGAGTCACCAGGCGCTGGCCACTGTCAGTGCTGACCAGAAAAGTCAGCGACAGGGAGAACAGTAAGGCCTATCGCACCCTCTGCTTTATTCTAAACAGGGGCTCCACCAAATTTTGACCTATCCCGAAGCTGGAAAACTTGTGTGCTCTTTCTCACTTCTACACACTTTATATATTGGTTGTTATGTTGGGTGAAATGCCTTTTTTTTTACATTTTAGATATTCTCATATTGAGAGAATGCTCCATTTTCATTTAAAAAAACACAAAATTCCTTTCTTTTGGGGGAGAGTGCTGGGGACTAAGCAAAACTTCTTTAAGGTGTCATGCAAATACACTTTTAGCAACTGTCATTTTTGGGGTTTCATTCTCTGGGTGAAATGAATTATTTATATTAGATATTTTGGAATACCTAATCTGAATATTCTTCCTTTTTATAACTGATTCTCTGCACTTCCCACCCATCCACCTACCTAAAATACACACGGCTTAATCTTTTATTCATGCTGCTCTACAGCGGCCGCAATCATAACCTACTTGTAGTAGACTCAGACACTGTTGTCATGTGAATGTCTCATTTATTTCTCCTGGCGTCTTTCTGCTTCTGCGAGCTGTTTACACTGCGCGTAGTTCATTCCATGGTGTGGGTTCCCACATTCTCAACCATCCCCTTTGTAATTCTTTTAGTCAGGATTAAGCCACAGAGTAAATAGTTTTGAGAATAACCTGAATTAGATTTGGAGCCACTATCCCAGGACCAAAATTATATAGATCGAGTTCACAAATGTTTTATAGAATTTTATTCATTCCTGGAACATATGTTGGGCATTTACTTTTATTTTTTATTTTTATTTTTTAATTTTTTTGAAGGGAGCACTGGGGATTGAACTCAGGGGCATTCTACTTCCGAGCTACAGCCCGAGCCCTATTTTTATTCTTTATTTTGAAACAGGGTCTCACTAGGTTGTGGAGGGCCTCACTAAGTAGCTGAGGCTGGCCGTGAACCTGCAATTCTCCGGTCTCAGCCTCCCAAGTACTGGGATTACAAGCGTGCACCACCATACCCAGGTATGTTGGGCGTTTACTAGGTGTTCCATGCTGTCAATATTCTGGGATTTAGACAACAAATAGCACTCAGTGCGGCAGGTGTTTACAAAGGCCAGCGAGGCTTCACAGGGGATGGAACTACTCACCCTTGCTTTGAAAGTCAGCGGGGCTCGGAGGAGCACACCTATAATCCCAGCACTTGGGAGGCTGAGCCAGGAAGAATGCAGGTTTGAGGCCAGCCTCTGTAACTTAGTGAGGCCCTCAGAAACTTGGTGAGATTCTGTTTCAAAACAAAAAATTAAAAAGGGCTGGGGGTGTAGCTCAGAAGTAAAATGTCCCTGAGTTCAATCCCTAGTGCAAGAAAGGAAGAAAGGAAGGAAAGGAAGGAAGGAAGGAAGGAAGGAAGGACGAAAGAACGAAAGAAAGAAAGTCAAGAGGGTTGCACAGGAGGCTGGCAGATCACAGCAGGCAGAGAGGTTGGCAAAGGCAAAGGGAAAGGGGTGCTAGACTGCATATTTTGGTGAGAGATGAGACTGAATTAATACTAATCTGTTGATTTCTTTGCAATTTACAGAATATCCACCTTGCCTCTTCCTACCTTTCTGTATGTATTTCGTTTCTGTTCAAGAGTCAGTTCAAGTGTCTCTTAAGGACCTTTCTTTATGATCTATGTGAGCTTACATAAGATATACATTGTGTGCAGTCTGTGATACAATGTTGTTCTCTATGTATCAGTTGTTTAACACATATATTATCTCTTGCCTTCTCTAGACAGTGAGTCCCCAACGTCATGTTCATGCTTAGCATTCCGGTTTCAAAAATAAAGTATAAAAAATAGGGCCGGCGGTGTAGCGGGAGGTAGAACACCCCTGCGTTCAATCCCCGGTACCGCAAAAAAAAAAAAAAGAAATTTTATCATATGGAAGAATGGAAAGAAGGAAAGAAGAACACAGGGAGGGAGGAAAGAAAGCAGAAAGGAGGGAAAAAGGAGGGACAGAATGAGTGCTCGTAGTGGGAGACAGGATTAATGTTTTTGAGTCTGAATATATGTATTAGGAATGTATTTGAGCCATCTAAATTATGTGAACATCTTAGAGAAATATTTGTTGTTGACCGGGTGGAAAGAAAATCTGAGGGTGTGAAAGAGGAAGCTCCTGGGTATATAGAGTGGAGAAAGAGGGAGAGGGAGAGGCAGAATCACATACATATTTAAGTGTGCTTTGTAAGGCAGAAATTTAAACAAACAAACTCCTGCCTGATAAAGAACTCTGCTCGGAAGGCAGGAGTGCAGGGTCTTTTATTGCACTGCTTTCCTATTTTTGTCAAACTGCTTTTTGGTTTGAGAAAAACTTGCAGGGAAAGCTTCTGAAATGGCAACTCCAGCGATAGCAGAGCTGCCTGGGAGAGAGGCTAGGAGAGGCTAAGTCCGCAGAAACGGCTGCAGTTCCGGGCTCCACCACGTGGTGGCTATGTGACCTTGAACAAGATGCTTTGTTTCTACCCACACTTCAGCCTAGCCTGTTACATGCAAAAAAACAGCAATTCCTTCTCTCTGACAAAGGGGGAAGCAGAGGGAGAAAATGATGAAATAAAATGGAGTATCTAAAGAGCTCAGCATGGGGCTTGACACACGGAAAGTGCTCTGTGAATAATTGCCATAATTATTGTTGACAAGTCTGGAACAGGAAAAAACAAAAGACTGGTCTATAGGTTAGAAAATATAAGGTCTAGTTTTAGCTCCAGCATCTACTTGCTATGGGACTCAGTCGCATACGTCCATTTTCTCCTCTACACAAGTGTGGACTTCTACCCACCATTACTGCTTGGAAGCATCAGTTGAGATAATGCATATAAATCACTACAACCTAAGAAATCATTTTTCTTACAGCCTGATTTGAAAAATGTAGGGTTTCAGGCCCTTGAAATTGAGTGTTTGTGCCTTGTTTTTCTGACAACCTGGACCTGAGGCTACTTGCAAAATTTTAGTGCTCCAGTTACTGAAAACAGCATCACATGGCATTGTGCAAAGTACACTGCCTATTTAATGGGTTTACAAGGGCACATGTACCAAACTTGAGAATCTACTTGAAAACCTAATAGTCCTGCCCCGTGTCTTAAGGTTCTTTATGTTTCTAATGAAAGTCTGAGTAGGTCAGCAACACAGCATTCTGGTTGCCATATTTTGATAAACATCCAAATCACTACTGAGTGTTTACTCACCTGAAGGATGTTTAGTACACCAGTCTACCTACTATTCTTGGATAGTGATTTAAAGATACCGCTGAGCCGGACGGTGTGGTGCACACCTGTAATCCCAGTACTTGGGAGGCTGAGACAGGAAGATCTCAGGTTGGAGGCCAGCCTCAGCAACTTAGTCAGACCCTGTTTCAAAATAAAGAATAAAATAAAATAGGGCTGAGGGTGTAGCTCAGAGGTGAAATGCCCCTGAGTTCAATCTCCAGTAGTGTGTGTGCACGCGCACACACACCACACACACACACACACACACACACGACACTGCTATTCTCTTTGATTCTTGTATCTGCAATTAAGCAAGATGCATGCATGGCATTTTCTTTTATTAATGCCAAATCTCACTTTCAAAAGTCAGAGTCAGCTTTTTTTTTTCTGAACCATCTCCTTAAATCACAGGTTAGGGTTTCAGTCAAACACAGGGGCCACCAAACAAATATTCATGCTACAACCGAAGAAGCTGAACCCCAGAGGGTTTTAAAGATTTATAGGATCAATCTCTCAGGGCATTAGTGAAGAATGTTAGCTGTTCTTATCTCTGTTTTCACAAGTAGATTATGTTGTCCTTGAAGGTAGAGTGCTTTTTTGGTTTTGTTTTGGTTTAATTCACAGTATTTGCATATATTATGAAAATAATTAATGCAGGAATACACCTTTTATTTATAATGTTACATTTTAACCCAATATCTCAACTCATTATAAACTTAGTTTAATGTGATTTCCACTCTAACCAGTGTGTATTATCTCATCCATACCCCTCTGAGAACACAGGGTAGTTATCATATCACTCTATTATTAACTCCATGTCCTACATGATATATTGAGGTTCAAAGAGTTTATGACTTTGCTCAATACCACATAGCTAGTGATAGGAGATGCCAGCCTTTAGACACAGATCTCCCGACTCCAAGCTCATTCTAACTCACCTCAGTTGTATTTTCCTGGAGAAAGTAAAACTTGAAGAAATGGCAAGTCAGGTTTAGGCTGTTTGTTTACTTGGAGGCAGAGGCCAATGTCCTCACTCTCTTCAGGGGACTGAGGAAACAGACCCTGAGTCTCCTGGATCGCAGTCTCACAATTCAAAGTATTATGAGACATTAGGATATTAGACATAGTCATGTTTAAGTGCAATTTGTGGGCTCAGACCAGAATCAGACATTATATAATCATTACAAATTCCCTACGCTAATGCCGTTCTCCACCAGAGCAGATCGTTGTTTCCCCATTACTACATGTGCCATGTACATCTACTTCCTCATATTATCACCAAGTCACTTAACTACCATATGTTTTTCATTTTTTCAAGTTATTTTATTGGTGCATTGTAATTGTACATGATATTGAGATTCATGGTGATACATTCATATATGCATATAATATTACTTGGTCTGTTTCCTTCCCCATTGACTTCCGTATTTCAGAAATATCTTATTCCATTTACAATACTGCAGCATTACAATTACAGAGGGAAATGTAATTTTTATTGTTTTGTGTAGTAAGAAATTATTATTATTATATATTGATTTTATTTATATGAGGTTACTGTTAAATACAGTGTGGTGATTATAATTGTTTCCTTTTAAAAAGACTTTGACAAAGGCTCAAATATGCAGTAGATTAATAAAATATAAGTACACATAAAATCAATAATGGTTGAAGAATGGTGCATGACGCTTGAAAAATAAAACAGAAGAAAGAAGGAAGCTGGGCGTGGTGGCACACGCTTATAATCCCAATACTTGGGAGGCTGAGACAGGAGGATACAGGTTCGCGGCCAGCCTCAGCTACTTAGTGAGGCCTCTGCAACTCAGTGAGACCCTGTTTCAAAATAAAGAATAAAAAATAGGGCTGGGGTTGTAGCCCGTAGGTAGAATGCCCCTGGTACCTCCAAAAAAAAAAAAAAAAAAAAGAAGAAGAAGAAGAAGGAAGGAATTTCCCTTGAATTCAAGAATTATTTATATATTTTACAATCATAGCATTTTAGAAGATGTAGGGACCTTGGAGTTTATACTATTGAATGTCTTTGCTTTATAGCTGAAGAAATTGCAGACCTACATGTTTTGCCCAAAATTACAGTCAATTGGTAGTAGCACCAGGACCAGAACACAAGTTATTTTTTAACTTTGTGCTAGAATCACTCTGCCCCTGCCACATCTGACTTCTTTAATTATATGATACCTAATTATTTAATTCCACTTTAACTTTTCCTTTGTCATCTCCAAAGTGGATTACATGATGAAAAGTCAAAAGTTCCAAAAGAAGATGTTCATGATCTAATTTTCAGACTTCCCTTTTCAAGTGTATTTTCCTCGTTATTTGCTTAGGCCAGCAAATTGAGTGAAGAGTAGCATCTAGCAGCTAGCTCATTCCATGTGCACTACAGATACTACATGTTCTTTGCATATTGCATTGTATGCAATATGCATAAATATACATAAACCGCTAATACAGCTGTCTCTTTTCTCATTTCACACAAGGGCAGAGGAACCATGTGTTACCACGCCATGGCTGGATTATTGGTTAATACAATTCCAAGCCTTTTTCTCCACTTCCAATCCCAGTCACAATGGTCTATACCATGTTCTATCCTCCCCCAAACCATGGACAAGACCATTTCCCTAAAATTCGGTGATGTTTCAGGACAAAATCCAGAATGACTCTTTTTGAGTCCAAGTAAACCCAAGGACATCCTACCTCGGAGCTATACTCCCACCCTATTTTATTTATTCATTTATTCTATTTTGAAACAAGTTCTCACTAACTTGCTGAGGCTGGCCTCAAATCTGCAATCTTCCTGTCTCAGCCTCCCAAATACTGGGATTACAGGCATGTGCCACCATGCCCAACCACAATGACTCATTTTAAAAATATTAAATTTAAATTTCTCTAACAAAGTTGTACAAAATATAATCTACTTCACTAGCACTGTGATGGTAGAGGGAGAGTATCTGTGGGGCAATTTTTAGATTTAAACTGGGGAAGGGTAAGAGCTGTTTTGGAGAGCATACATGGAAAGATTCAATCCTGATATTGTCAGAGGCATGAGTCATGACAAAGAAGAATCAATAAATGAAAGCACAGCTGGGTGTGGTGGTGTACACCTGTAATCCCAGTACTTGGGAGGCTGAGATAGGAGGATCACAGGTTCAAGACCAGCCTCAGCAATACAGCGAGACTTGCAGGAACCTAGTGAGTCCCTGTTTCAAAAACAAAAAATAAGAAGGGCCGGGGATCTATCTCAGAGGTATATGCCCTTGGGTTCAATCCCCAGTACCCCCCAAAAAAAGAAAAGAAAGAAAGAAAGAATATTTTAAAAAAAGAAATGAAGGTATATGATTCAGACCTGTTCTTTGAAAGGAATCTTGAACTATTAGGACACACCCTTTAGAGGAAAAAAAAAGCTCAGCCCGGGTGACACTACGCAAGGGCTCTCTTCTTCACAGTGGCAGGCCACCTGGGGGTACTGGCATTCAGTGCCTCAGCCAGATGGGGTTGTCCCAGGCAAAACACGCCAAGCAAGGTGATCTCACTTTTCCTTCCTAATCTTCAGAGTTTCCTAACAAGTTTCACTGTTTTCTCCTCCTCCTCCTCCTCCTCCTCCTCCTCCTCCTCCTCCTCTTTCCCCTCCTCCTCCCCCTTCTTCTGTACTAGGAACTGAACCCAGGGGTATTCTACCTCCAAGCTACACTCCCAACCATATTTTATTTTTATTTTGGAACAGCATCTCACTAAGTTGCTGAGGGCCTCACTAACTTGCTGAGGCTGGCCTCCCACTTGCAATCCTCCTATCTCAGTCTCCCAAGAACTGAGATTACAGGTGTGCAACACCACACCTGGTTAGTTTCACTGTATCCTTGATCAGAAGATTTGAAGTATTTGAAAAAGTTCTTTTTTTGTATTATTATGTGGAAAGCATTTAACTTCAATCTTTGCTGTGAGAGCAACCATACCCTTTTAGGTACATATTGTAATAATTTTTGACTAAATCAAAAAGAAGGGATCATATATCAGGCTGCACATGGTATAAGTGTGATAGGAATAGATATGATAGAAAGTAAACACTATTATATTCCAAAATGAACTTAAGAAGACCTCTGCTCCAAAGGCTCTTCAAGGGATATGCAACACAATCAATTGTAATAGAAAAGGAATATATTAACACTTATATTAGTAATTATTTTATATATAACTACAATTATTATAATATAATTTAAGTTTATTAGTATTTAATATAGTAGATTAACATGCATATTGATTATTCATGTATTAGAGGCACATCCTCTGACATTTTCATGGGTGGGGTGAAGTATCAAAGAGTTTGGAGACTGCGGCCCTAGTCCTTCTCTTCATGTGCTCATGGACCTTGCACAATTATTCAGGGTAACATTTCAGGAAGACACAAGCAGATTACAGACGAATCTGCTTAGCCTCTTGGAACAACTAGGAATACGGTTGTGAAGACAATGCGTGTTTGTTGAGAGTAGTAAAACTACTTTTTCCCCCTAGACTATAGACATTCAGCAGGTAAGAAAAAGATAAAAAGAAACAACTGAAGTGCAGAGTGACTAATGATAATGCTCAAGATAAACCTCACAGCAAGCAGAGCGACATGGAAATGCAAATCTGTTTGTTTTTGAGACGTGGGTGTTGTGACTAGAGATGGGTGTGCTTGTTCAATGTTAATGTTATCCTCATAGCACGACAGCCTCTGTTTGTGCTTTCCTTTATCCAACCCTTTCCTTTCCTTCAGGAATCAGCCGTCCTTCTCCACAAAGCTTTCACTGATGACCGCAGTGGTTAGTAATGGGTCTCTTTTCTCAGGCTCCTGGCATGTGCTGTGTTTATGAGGATGTACTCTGTGCCAGCTGGATAGGCGTTTAACATTATCTCCAGACACGACGCTGGGGGTTGTTGTAACAGGCAGGATAATGACTCCCAAAGATGTTCACACCCTAATCCCTGGAATCTATAGCTATTTCACATGGAAAAAAAAAATCTGGGAGTAGTGACACATGCCTGAATCCCAAACCTTGGGAGGCTGAGACAGGAGGATCTGAGGATCGCAGGTTTGCAGCCAGACTCAGCAATTTAGTGAGACTCTCATCAACTTAGTGAGACCTTGTTTCAAAATAAAAATTAAAATAGGGCTGGGGGTTTAGCTCAGAGATAGAATGCCACTGGGTTCAGTTCCCAGCACCACACACACACACATACAAGAAAAAGATTGCAAATTATAGTGATAGACCTTAAAAGGGGGAGTGACCTGGATTATTGGGATGGGTCTAATCTAATCACATTCACCTTTAAAAGTGGAAGAGGAGCCGGGTGTGGTGGCGCACGCTTGTAATCCCAGTACTTTGGGAGGCGGAGACCGGACTCTCTCTCTCTCTCTCTCTCTCTCTCCTTAGTGAGGCCCTCCGCAACTTCGTGAGACCCGGTTTCAAAATAAAGTATAAAAAAATAGGGCCGGGGGTGTAGCGCGGAGGTAGAAC
>PVJS01032832.1:0-22529 GCA_004027185.1 Glis glis | reverse complement strand
GGTCTCACGAAGTTGTGGAGGGCCTCACTAAGTAGAGAGAGAGAGAGAGAGGGAGAGAGGGAGAGAGGCAGGGGGAGAGAGAGAGAGAGAGAGCTGAGGCTGGCCGCGAACCAGGATCCTCCGGTCTCTGCCTCCCAAAGTACTGGGATTACAAGCGTGTGCCACCACGCCCGGCAGGCTGTTACAATTTAAATAACGGCCTTTAAATGTGTACCTTAGAAAAAATTATGGTTTGTAGCTGGGCATGGTGGCACACGCTTGTAATCCCAGTACTTGGGAGGCTGAGACCAGAGGATCTGGGTTCGCAGTCAACCTCAGCTACTTAGTGAGGCTCTCCACAACTTAGTGAGACCCTTTTTCAAAATAAAGAATAAAAAATTGGGCTGGGGGTGTAGCTCGGAGGTAAAATGCCCCTGGGTTCAATCCCCAGTACCACAAAAATAAATAAATAAATAAAATAGGGTGGGGGTGTAGCTCAGAGGTAGAATGCCCCTGGGTTCAATCCCCAGTTCCTCAAAAAAAGAAAAAGAAAAGAAAAAATATGGTTTGTTATGAACCATCTTCTAGTTGCCCTCTTATTTTGTTCTTCATCTGTTTATCAACTTATATTTCTGTTAATGACTATGTCCCAAAGAATTATTAAATACTTTTTATAATATGATGTATAAAATTCCATGGCAGACATTTCGATTATATGGGGGATTAATTGCTGAAAATGATTGGTTTTCTTTTATGAGTTGCAAAAAGGTAAATTTTAATAGTGCTACTCGTAGTTGGCTCAATTGGAAGATTGCAGATGCTTTCAAGAAGGATTCCACTCTCCACTGAGTTTTTCTTTTTTCTATCCTTCAAGAAGGAGAGGTCACTTTTTTTTTAAACACATTCAGCTAGATATCAGCAAAATATCTTTTTCTTTTCCTTAGCGCCAGTGCTTGGGACTGCTAAGTCGCTTTGGTGGCTCCGACAGACTGCGTCAGTTTAAATTTCAAGATGATAATGTGGAGGGAGATAGAGTGAACAAGAAGGATGAAATCGAGCTGGCCATGCAGCAGGTAGGAGGGGTTCTCCTCTGTGACTATGCTGTAAAGTTTTTGTGTTTGGGGAAAACTTTGGCAAAAATAAGAGATGTGTATAGTTTTGCAAATTTATCCCTAACCTTACTCTCCTTCAAATCTAGATTTCTATGCCATTAGCGTATTTTGGAGGCTAATACTTTCGTTACTACTGTTTTTCCATTGTAGATTTGTGCCAATGTAATGGAATATTGCCAGTCACTCATGCTGCAGAGTTCCCCCACTTTCCAGCATGGTGTGTGTCTTTTTACCCCTAGCCTTTCAGAAACTGTTAATAGAGATGGACCACGGCAAGGTGAGCCCTGTTTGTTCTGTATCTGAGGAACAAAGTTGCTATGATTATGACACAGCTCTCCATCCGGCACACAGTGAGATACAGTTTTTTCGTTAAATGAGTCATTAATGGGGAAGTTTAAAAATGACTTTTTAAAGAAGGTGTAGGAGGTACTATTGTTGGACCTATGTGTAAACCTGGAGAGCTCAAGAGAATAGAGAAACTCAGGATTTTCTGAGGCTAAATCTGAAAGAGCTGTGTGGGGGAGGACAGTTTTAAATAGTGCTTGAGATCCCAAAGAAAGTATCTAGGACTGGAGAGTGAGCCTGCTGGGTGGGAAATACGAAAACACAGCAGGCATTTTTCTATGTTAAATCGGCTTACGCAGAATTCAGTCTAAATTGGGTTTTGTATTACAGCTCCAAATTTCTATAACACAGCAAAGTAAAATTTAGATATGAAGTAGGCTGACTTAGCCTGTGATTTCCTAGTGAGTCAGTAGGGAAGATTTGAATACGGGCAGGACTTTGGGTTGGTTCAAGTTGCTATCCTGTGGACACAAAAGGCCAAGCTCATTAGTATGTCGGAAGTGCTGATGGGATGCTCTGGTGGTGGCTTCAAGAAGTCTTTTGGGTGAGATTTCTGAGAATATTATTTTAATAATATCTATATACACATACACACACACAGACACACACACACACACACACACACCCTAAGAAGTCTGTTATAAAATGTCCTAGCTAGTAGGGTTATACTTTTTTTTTTAAATTGAGGTAGTATTTACATACAACAGTATTTACCCATTTTAGATATCCAGTTTGAATAGTTTGGGTAATAAAATATACAGTTGTATAACCACCATCACAATAAAAAATAGAAATAGTTCCCTCTTCCTTAAAGGTTCTTCTTGCCCCTTTGCATTTGATCATTTCTTTCAACCCGTGGCCCAAGGACCTACAGCTCTGCTTTCTGATAGTGGTTCTGTCTTTTCCCACCGGTGTCTGCTTCTGTTTGTGTTATGTCTAGGGAGTTTTAGTTTCCTGCTGGGGAGGCAGGGAGGGAGCAGGCTCTTGTGTGGTATGATTTGTTTGTCATTCTTGGAAGCAGAATCCTATTCTTTTTTTTTTTTTTGAGGTGTTAGGGATTGAATCAAGGGACTCTAGGCCAGCCACATTCCCATCCAGCAGAAGTCCGTAGTAGCTCATAAGATACCTTTCATTTAGTGATTTCATTTGGAATAGACTTTCAAAGTTGAACATATATTTTAAAGAAATTTGGGAAGTAGCTATAAAGATTTATAGCTATAGTCTATGGGGTAACATGGATAATTCATTTAGACTTGAAATATAAAACAGTTCCTTTGGCTTAGTGAAATAAATTAAATCTCCGTGGTTCTGACCCCCCCCAATCAAACAGTTTGTTGCCAGGAAGATCTCTCTAGAATACAGAGGGGCCACCTGGGAGGGTTCCAATCCCTGCCTGCCCTCACCAGCACAGGGAGTGTCTTTCTAGGCCAGGTGGCTCCACCAGGGTGAACGAGAGGTTGGCTTTACTTTGGGGGGTCATGGAATGATTGGGACTCCTATGCAGAGACGCCTTTTCATTCAGAAGAGTGGGTTCCCTGTCGCCCAGCAGTAGCTTTTAACCTGCGCTATCTCCTTTCTAGCTGACATTTGGTAATCTTGTAGGTCTGTAGCTTGATGGAGACCGCTGTCTAAAAAGGCAGTACTTTGCAGCCAGGCGTGGTGGCGCACGCCTGTGATCCCAGTGCTTGTGATTGAAGCCAGCCTCAGCAATTTAGCAAAAGCCTCATCAACTTATCAAGATCCTGTTTCAAAATAAAAAAATAAAAAGGGCTGGGGTGTGGCTTGGAGGTAGACTGTCCCTGGGTTTAATCCCCAGTACTAAAAAAAAAAAAGGCAATGCTTTTTTTTTTCTCCTCGAAACTCACTTTTTTTTTGTTTTTGGTTTTTTTGGTACTTGGGATTCAATATAGGGGTGTTCTACCTCCAAGCTACATCCAGCCCTTTTTATTTTCTATTTTTTAAATTTTGAAACAGGGTCTTGTTAAGTTGCTGAGGGTCTCATTAAGTCGCTGAGGCTGGCTTCAAACCTGTGATCCTCCTATCTCAACCTCCCAAGTACTGAGATTACAGGCATGTGCCACCATGCCTGGCTGAAACTAGCCTTTTAAAACAAATTTAATCTGAGCATCATATGTTCAAACAAAATTGTAATTTTGTCATTTAGTCTTCAGTAACATTTATCATATCCTAGTAATACATACTAATAATTACTAAAATTTCATTTAGTTACTTTTCCATTTGAGGAAGTCTTGCATATCATATCTTTCTTATTTCACTGTGGTACTGGGGATGAACCCAGGGGCATTCTAACTCTTGAACTACACCCCCAGCTCTATTTTATTTTTTGTTTCAAAATAGGGTTTTGCTAGGTTGCTGAGAGTCTTGCTATTTGCTGAGGCTTTCTTGAACCTGCAACCCTCCTGTCTCAGCTTCCCAAGTACTGGGATTACAGGCGTGTGTGTGTGTGTGTGTGTGTGTGTGTGTGGTACTGGGGATTGAACCCAGGGGCATTCTACCTCTGAGCTACACCCCCAGCCCTATTTTTTATTCTTTATTTTGAAACAGGGTCTCACTAAGTTGCAGAGGGCTTCACTAAGTAGCTGAGGCTGGCCGTGAACCCCGATCCTCCTGTCTCAGCCTCCCAAGTACTGGGATTACAAGTGTGCGCCACTACGCCCAGCTTATTTTTTTTTTTAAATTTTGAAACAGGACCTCACTAAGTTGCTGAGGCTGACTTCAAACCTGCAATCCTCCTGTCAGCCTCCCAAGTACTGGAATTACAGATGTGCGCTGCCACTCCTGGCTCATATCGTTCTTTCATATTTAATTTTGGGGAGGGGGTACTGGGAATTAAACCCACGGACATTCTACCTCTGAGCTATACCCCCAGTCCTTTTTATTTTCTATTTTGAAACAGGGTCTTGTCATGTTTCTAAGGGTCTCTTTAAATTGCTGAGGCTGGCCTTGAACCTGCGATCCTCCTGTGTCAGCTTTCCAAGTACTGTGATTACAGTTGTGTGCCACCACATCCGGCTTGTATTTAATACTTAAAAGATGAACTTTAAGCCGGGCGTGGTGGCGCACGCTTGTAATCCCAGTACTTTGGGAGGCGGAGACCGGAGGATCCGGGTTCCTGGCCAGCCTCAGCTCTCTCGCTCTCTCTCTCCCTGTCTCTCTCTCTCTCTCTCTCTCTCCCCCCCTCTCTCCTCAGTGAGGCCCTCCGCAACTTCGTGAGACCCGGTTTCAAAATAAAGTATAAAAAAATAGGGCCGGGAGCGTATCGTGGAGGTAGACCGCCCCTGCATTCAATCCCTGGTACCGCAAAAAAAAAAAAAAAAAAAAGATGAACTTTATAAGGTCTTATATATCGGTTGTCATTTTTCCTTGGACGTTTTTAGGGTTAGCAACCTATTTCTCCTTGCCAGTTCTAGGCACATAGTTGGGTAGAAATGTGGCAGGTTTGAGAATAGAGAAGCAGTTTAATCTAGCAGTTAAGAACAGGTTGAACCCGGGCATGGTGGCACACGCTTGTAATCCCAGTACTTGGGGAGGTGGAGACCGGAGGATCCGGGTTCACGGCCAGCGTCAGCTACTTAGTGAGGTCCTCCGCAACTTAGTGAGACCCAGTTTCAAAATAAAGGATAAAAAATAGGGCTGGGGGTGTAGCTTGGAGGTAGAGACTGCCCCTGGGTTCAATCCCCGGGACCGCAGGAAAAAAAAAAACAGGTTGAACCTGGACATGGTGGCACATGCCTTTAATCCTAGTAGTTGGAAGGTTGAGATAGGAGGATCACAGGTTTGAGGCCAGCCTTAGCAACTTAATGATATCCTCATCAACCTAGGGAGACCCTGTTTCAAAATAAAAACAAAAAACATGAAAAGGGCTGGGGGTGTAGCTCGAAGATAGAATGGGTTCAATTCCCAGTTCCAAAAAAAGAAAAAAAGGGGTTTATGACAAACTCTCTAGATTTGAATCCCCATTGTCTTAGTAATGGTGGTATGGCTTCAGAAAAGTTACTTGTTCTCCTTATCTGTAAAACGGAAATAATAACAAGCTCTCCCCCAACGAATTATGATAAGAATTAAATGTGGTAATATTAAAATTTAAAGTGTTTTAAGAACAGGGCCTCACCCTTAGTAGTACCTAATGTTAGCTATTATTATTTTATTATTGTCATGTAGTACATTAATTACTACTTGTGATCCAGAGACTATTTCCTGCAGCACTTCTATTTCCTAGACCACATAGTCCAAGGCCTCTGTGGGACCTGTTTCTGGACTGCAGTTTCCACAGATCATCCTGATCTGATCCTGTCAGTCTCTGAATGCTCTAATTTCTAGACATGAGCAGGTTAGTCAGTGTAGTGACAAGTCCTGAAATGCTCTGGAGTCCTCTCCACAGGAGACCGTCCACTTTGGAGAGCTTTTGGATTTCTTCTCCTGGTGTTGAGGTCACAAGCTGTTGTCTGGGTGCAAGGATGCCTAATTTCCCCGGGAGAAGGCTCTCTATAATGACCTATTTGGTAAAGATTGTTACATCTTTATTGAAGACTGTAAAAGAAAACCTGGCAAATCAGATTTGTCTAGGAGCTTGTGATTGGTTGTGACATCCCCAGGCAGTTTATCCCCTCCACATAAGATCTATAACATCTGACTTCAGAGCAAGATTAAGGGAGTTGGTAGTGAAGGAAGCAAGTGTTTCAGTGTTTATGGCAGTTTGGGCCATTAAACAATGACCATCCACAAATTATACTTGAAATTACTCTAATTATACTACACAAACCACCTCTAGGATGGTATTGTTACTGTTCTCCAATTCTTCCTTCTGCAGACATTTTTTTCCCCCTGTATGGTACTGGGGATTGAACCCAGGGGCATTCTACCTTCGAGCTACACCCCCAGCCCTTTTTTTTATCTTTTGTTTTGAAACAGGATCTTGCTAGGTTGCTGAGAGTCTCGCTATATTGTTGAGGCAATTCTTGAACCTGTGATCCTTGTGTCTCAGACTCCCAAGTACTGGGATTATAGGTGTGCACCACCATGCCCAGCTTCTGCAGTTTTTAAGAAATCCCACTGTTTCTTTGTACCTTCATTGGGAGGTAGGTTGGTAAAAGGCAAATAATTTTGTTTTGCTATCCAAATAGAGTTGTAGTAAAAGACCTAACATTTAATTCTAGTTATATTTTTGTAGTATTTCAGTTTGTGTTCTCCTTGTATCTTTGGAAGAATGACTTTGAGCTGTCAGTTCAGTATCCAGAAAGATGCAGTCTATAAATGAGTTCATATTAACTAGAGCCATTGCAGAAATTATTCACCTGGGTTAGGAATCCCCAAAATTGTTAACGTGAATTGTGTATGTGTGTGTGTGGGGGGGTGGATATAGCAGTTTATGACTTTCACAAAATTCTTAAAGAGAGGTGTTCCTTAAAGAGGTATTCCCAATAATGGAAAAGCTCTGTGAATGTCGACCAGCCACATTTCTTTCTCTCTCAGGGTCTCCAGCCTTGTGTATGGATGTACCTGATTACAATAGCTCCTAGCCTTTGTTCTTTGAACTGGCACTGGTGTTTAAACATAGTCTTGGGTTGGTTTTAATGATCACTTACATGTGCTTAGATTCTGGAGCATCCATTATTGAAACAGATCATTTGGCATTCACATGATGCTTGTAAGTAGAACATTGCTTTATGTCATCTATTAGACACCCAAGCTCCAGTGGTTCCATATTGGCGCCTGCCTGGCTTGGGCATTATTGTTTACCTGCTGAAACAGAGCGCCAGTGATTTCTTCAGCTATTACGACAGTCACCGACGCAGTGTCAACAAGCTACAGAACGTCGAGCAGCTTCCCCCGGATGAGATAAAAGAGGTATGGCTCTTGAGATGGGGATTTGAGAAACCATTGCTTTTACTAACAAGTGCTGGGGTACTGGTCTCAGAAGATGCTTGACAGTGGTCACAGGAATTCTCCATGTCATTGTTTCATCTACTACTTGAAAAACCTGTTTTGTTTTAATGTGACAGGAAAGTCAGGGTTGGTGGGCCCATAAGGTGGTTGGAAATGTCTGTTTCTGGGACAGATGTTCTTAAAAGGCAGCAGGTGAACATTCATCTGTGAATTCAGCTGCTTCCTCGGCTCTCATCTGTAGGTGATAAACTCTTTGTCTGTGAGGAATTTTAAATTTATTAAAGTGTTTCCCACAGCACTCATTATAGTGACCTGCATAGAGTGGATTTTTGTTAAGTTTGTTGCAATTAATGTCACTCTAAGACTGCTTTTTCTTTCTTTCTCTTAGTTGTGTCAGTCTGTGATGCCTGCTGGTGTTGATAAAATTTCCACTGCCCAGAAATATGTTTTAGCAAGACGGCGTTTGGTCAAGTTGATCAACAATCGGGCTAAGCTGCTTTCCCTTTGTTCTTGTATCCTTATGATGTTATAGACTATAAATGTAGGAACTCTTCACTTATTCTCACGTTGTTTGGCCACCAAAACCAGATGGAAGGGGATAGAATTGCTGTGAATTTTCTTTCAGTAAATGTCTAATATATTTCCAAATTATAAGTAAATTTTTTTTAACCTTTCAGAGTAGTTAGTAATACTGTAATACATATGGACACTTTCTGTCTGGGCAGGAGTTAAGGACTCAAGACTATGGGCACAGCACCCTGGGGTTCCCGCCTCCCTCCCCCAGCACACCTTGACGCTTTCTCTGAAGGCACCTTCAGTGGAGCCTCACCCCTGTCTGGTAGACTAAGGTTGTAGAGGCATCATTATGTGAGTACAGTATTCTTTTTTTTTCCTCCTCAGAAACTGATTACTTAAAAATATGTGATGAGATTATTGTCCTTTAATCTGAACTCAGTTATCATAGAGACCTGTCTATTTATTCTTTGGCGCCATCTGGAGTACTACTTGCTACATTGCACACCCACGGATTCCCAAGATTCCTTATTTGCCTCCAGGACCTTATTTAAAAACAGAAGACTACAAGGTAAATTTTGTTTTGAAAATTATATATTTTAGTGCTACTTTTTTCTCTTGAGATGAGATCTCATTTTGTTGCCTTATCTGGTCAAATTCCTGGGCTCAAGTGATTCTCCTTCCTCAGCCTCCCGAGGAGCTGAGACTATAGCTGTGTGCCACCACACTCAGCTATTTTTATTTTTTATGTTTCAGGTTACTAAGAGTGAATTAAGTAAACAAGACCTATGTAGTCAGTAGACATAACTATTTTTTGTATTTTACTTTCTGCCCATGGGAAATTATGCTGAGCATGAGAGTATTCTACAGCCTTCTCATCAGCCATTCTCTAGCTTCTTACAGTTAAGGGCTGACACAACTCCAGAATCCTCTGGTCACAAATAATTTTCCAGAAGAATAGAAGTGGGTCAGCCCCTAGGCTGTGATTCTTACTGCTGGAGTGAGCTTCTGTGGCCCATGAGCATGTGTTGGATCCCCTAGGTGGGAAGAAACAAGGAAATCTTGAGGACTCTGGCATGGACCAGTGAAATCGTTCCCATAGGCTTCCATTGCTGAAAGTTGAAAACTGGATTCCCAATGTTGACCCACCCATGTTGTTCATGGTACTGCTGTGCATTTTCTGCAGGTTCTTCTACTTTGTAGTAGATACATAACTGCAAAGCTAGTTTGACTATGCCTTTTATCTCTAGATTCCTACTCCTCAGACACCAATCTGGATTTTAGAAGTGCACTAACCATGGTGAGCCAACATGATATAGACCAGGTAAGGTTCTATTCTTATAATCATTTTTCTCTTTATTAAAGTAAAAAGGAAAGCCTGGTGTGTTAATAAAGATTATAGTATTCAGGGTTGCATACACAGACCTGACTTGAATTCTGGCTACTCTTGTGGCTTGGAACAACTTAACTTCTGAGCCTCTGTTTCTTCATCTGAGAACTGGGAATGATAATTCAACTTCAGAAAGTCTTGTCAAGCCGGGCATGGTGGCACATGCCTGTAGTCCCAGTACTTGGGAGACTGAGACAGGAGGATTGCAGGTTCAAGGCTGGTGCACAGTAACTTAGTGAGACCCTGGTTTTGTTGTTGTTGTTGTTTGTTAATGGGGATTGAACCCAAGGGCATTCTACCTCTGTACTACACCGCCAGCCTTTTTTATTTTTTTACTTTAAAATGGTGTCACCAGGTGTGGTGGTGCACGCTTGTAATCCCAATACTTGGGAGGCTGAGACAGGAGGATTGCAGGTTTGAGGACAGCCTCAGCAAATAGTGAGACTCTCATCAACCTAGCTAGACCCTGTTCAAAATAAGAAATAAAATCAGGCTGGGGGTGTAGCTCGAAGGTAGAATGCCTCTGGGTTCAATCCCCAGTACCACAAAAAATAAATAAATAAAACAGAAAGAAGAAAAAACCACTAGGATTCATACCAAAAGACTCTAAGGTAGAATATGTGAATGTTTAGTTAATTTGGTGCTACATTACAAAAATCTAAAAATAATTTACATTGGAAAGATTGCATTACAACAATGGAAAGGTGTTTTAAATTGGAAGACAGAATAAAAGAAATATTTGAGTCAGCAATTTTAGTAATGTTGCTTTTGTTACCTCTAGCTTCAGGCTGATGCCATCAACGCTTTTGGAGAATCACTACAAAAGAAACTTCTGGACATTGAAGGATTATATTCAAAAGTTCGGTCTCGCTATAGTTTCATACAGGCTCTTGTCAGACGTATCCGTGGCCTACTGAGGATATCAAGGAACTGAGAGTTCTTACTTCCACTCTTCTACGGAAGAGATGAATTGGGAAAAACCATCTCCTTTTTATAGATTACTTTGTTTCTAAATTATGACCAAAAAATATTTTGCTATTTTTTTCTTTATATATGGACATCTTTTCTGTAAACTTTTTGCCTGAATTCATCCTCATTAGTAAAAAAATAAATACTTTTTAAAAAAAACAAAGCAAATGTATGATCCAGTTACTTGAAAATTTATCTAGGAAGTAATCAACATTATTGGAAACCTAATAAATAAACTTTCCACAGAGGTGCTAAATACAAGGTAAGTCAGAAATTTTCAGTTTGTTCACTCTTTGTACATACATTTCACTTTTATGATACTCAGTTATTCCATAAGGTAGAGTGGATAGTAAACTATAACGAGGCTCTGTCATTGAATAGTGTATTCAATACTGTGAAAAGGTATTAGAGAAATGTCTCAAAAAGTCAGGCCATCTCTTTCCTAAAATTAGCTTTTGTTTTTTTTCTTTTTTTGCATGTAAAATGACAATATAATTTGCATTTGTTCCTTAGAAATGCTAGTGAAATTTCTCAAATTAATCATCTATCTATATTTCTTATTAATATGATGACTTTATTTCTTTTTTATGTGCTTTTATTGGTGCATTATAGTCTCATATCACAATGGACATCAATTTGACAGTAACATACATGCACACAGCTTTTGGTGTCCCCCTCACACCTACCCCCATCCTCCAGTACAGAGTACTGAAATTGACATTGGTATATTCTCATATGTATGCATGGTCAGTGGTAGTAATTCCATTGATGAACTTCATTCTTCCCCTTCTCCTTCCCTTAGATCACTTCCCCGGCTCCACTGAGGCTTCTCCATCATTGTACGGAGGCCCTTTTGTATCCCCACTACTACCTAGCTTGCGCATATGAGAGAAAACATATCAGCCTTCTCCTTCTGTGATTGGCTAATCTCACTTAACATGATGTTCTCCAGGTCCTTCCATTTTCTTGTAAATGATATTATTTTGTTGTTCTTTATTGCTGAGTAGAATTCCATTGTGTGGATAGCCCATAATTTTGTAATCCATTCGTCTGTTGATGGACACCTAGGTTGGTTCCATAATTTGGCTATTATGAATTGTGCTGCTATGAACATGGGTATGCATATATTACTATAGTTTTCTGGTTTCAACCCCTTTGGAATGATACCCAGTAGTGGTATAGCTGGATCATATGGTGGATCCATTCCCAGTTTTCTAAGGAATCTCCACACTGATCTCCATAGTAGTTGAACTAGTTTGCACTCCCACCAACAGTGCAGAAGAGTTCCTACTCCCCTACATCCTCGCCAACATTTATTGTTGTTTGACTTCTTAATGATTACCATTCTGATTGGGGTTAGATGAAATCTCAGAGTAGTTTTGATTTGCATTTCCCTGATTGCTATTGATGTTGAACATTTTTTTATGTATCTATTGGCCATTTGTATCTCTTCTTTTGTGAAGTGTCTATTCAATTCGGTTGCCCACTTCTTGACAGGGTTGTTTTTTTAGTGTAAAGTCTTTTAAGTTCTTTGTATATCCTAGATGTTAGTCCTCTGTCAGAGGGATAGCTTGCAAAGATCTCCTATTCCGTAGGCTTTCTCTTTAGACTCCTGATGGTTTCCTTTGATGTGCAGAACTTTTTAGTTTAATGCTATCCCACCTATTAATTCTTGTTTTAATTTCCTGGGCTTTGGAGGTCTTGTTGAGAAAGTTTCTATGTGTGCCTATATGTTGGAGTGTTGAACCTATGCCCTTCTCTAGTAATTTCACAGTCTCTGGTCTAACTTGCAGGTCTTTGATCCATCTTGAGTTGACTCTTGTGCAGGGTGAGAGGTAAGGATTTAGTTCCATTCTTCTACAGGTAGATAACCAGTTTTCCCAACACTATTTGTTGAAAAGACTGTCCTTTCTCCAACCTATGTGTCTGACACCTTTGTCGAAAATCAATTGGCTATAAGTTTGTGGATTTGTGTATCTTCTCTTCTGTTCCATTAGTCTGTGTGTCTGTTTTTGTGCCAATACCATGCTGATTTTATTACTATAGCTCTGTATATAATTTGAAGTCAGGGATTGTGATGCCTCCTGTGTGGTTTTTATTGCTGAGAATTGCTTTGGTTATTCTGGGTCTTTTGTTTCTCCATATGAAATCAATGACTGATTTTTTTTAGATCTGTGAAAAATGATATTGGTATTTTGTTAGGGATTGCATTGATTCTGTAGATCACTTTTGGCAGAATGGCCATTTTGATGATATTTATTCTGCCTATCCAAGAGCAGGGGAGATCTTTCCATCTTCTAAGATCTTCAATTTCTTTCTTCAGTGTTCTATAATTTTCACTGTAGAGGTCTTTTACCTCTTTGGTTAGGTTTATTACTAGGTATTTGATTGATTTTGAAATTATTGTGAATGGAATTGTTTTCTGGATTTCTTTCTCAGTGGATTCATGGTTGGCATGTATGAAAGCTACTGATTTTTTTTAGGTTGATCTTGTATCCCGCTACTTTGCTGAATTTGTTAATCAGTTCTAGTAGACTTTTGGTTGAGTTTTTTGGGTCTTCTAGATATAGGATCATATCATCTACAAATAGAGATAATTTTAATTCTTCTTTTCCTATTTGAATTCCTTTAATAACCTTCTCTTGTCTTAACTGCTCTGGCAAGTGTCTCGAGGACTATATTGAAAAGGAGTGGTGATAGTGGACATCCTTGTCTTATTCCTGATTTTAAGGGGAATTCCCACAATTTTTCCCCATTCAATATGATGTTGTCTTTGGGTTTGTTATATATTAACTTAATGATGTTGAGGTATGTTCCTTCTATTCTGATTTTCGGTAGAGTTTTTAACATGAATGGTTGTTGGATTTTGTCAAATGCTTTTTCAGCATCTATTGAAATGATCATGTGATTCTTGTTTTTAGTTCGGTTTATGTGGTGAATAACATGTATTGTTTTGCATATGTTGAACCAGCCTTGCTTTCCTGGGAGGAAACCAACTTGGTCATGGTATACAGTTTTCTTGACATGATTTTGAATGCGCATGGCTAGTATTTTGTTTAGAATTTTTGCATCTGTGTTCATCAATGATATTGGTCTGTAGTTTTCTTTTCTTGAGGTATCTTTATTTGGCTTTGGTACTAATGTGATGCTGGCCTCGTAGAAGGAATTTGGAAGAATTCCATCTCTTTCAATTTCACAGAATAACTTGTGAAGTATTGGGTTTAGTTTTTCTGTAAAGGTTTTGTAGAGTTCAGCTGGAAAACCGTCTGTACCAGGGCTTTTCTTTGATGGCAGACTTTTTATTGCTGTCTCTATTTCTGTGCTTGCTATTGTTTGATTCAGATTTTCTGTGTCCTCTTGGTTCAATTTAGGTAGGTTGTGTGTGTCTAGAAATCTGTCAATTTCTTCCATGTTTTCCAGTTTATTGGAATACAGATTTTCAAAGTAGTTCCTGATGATCCTCTGGATTTCTCCACTATCTTTGGTGGTGTCTCCTTTTTCATTTCTGATTTTAGTAATTTGGGTTGATTCTCTCCTTCTTTTGGTTAGGTTAGCTAGTGGTTTGTCAATCTTGTTAATCTTTTCAAAGAACCAACTTCTTGTTTTGTTGATCCTTTGTATTTTTATTATCTATTTCATTGATTTCTGCTCTAATTTTAATTATCTACTGTCTTCTGCTGGCTTTGGGCTTCGACTGTTCCTGTTTTTCTAGGTCCTTGAGGTGTGTCATTAGGTTGTTTATTTGGTGACTTTGTTTTTCTTATATGGGCACTCAGTGCCATAAATTTTCCTCTTAGCACCGCCTTCAAGGTGTCCCATAGATTTTGGTACATTGTATCTCTATTTTTGTTTAATTCCAGGAATTTTTTTTATTTCTTCCCTTATTTCTTTTCTGACCCAGTCCTCATTCAAGAGTGTATCATTCATTCTCCATGTATTTATGTGATTAGTTTTGGTCTTCCTGTTGTTAATTTCTATTTTCATTCTGTTGTGATCTGAGAAGATGCAAGGGATTACATTACATCTTTTGAATTTGCTGGTGCTTGCTTTGTGGCCCAGGATATGGTCTATTTGGGGGAAGGTTCTATGGGCAGCTGAGAAGAATGTGTATTCAGCTGTTGCTGGTTGAAATATTCTGTATATGTCTATTAGATTGATTTGGTCTATAGTTTTCTTTAGGTCTGAAGAGTCTTTATTCATCTTTTGTCTGGAGGATTGATCTAGTGGCGTGAGTGGTGTGTTGAAGTCTCCCAATATGATTGTATTTGGGTCTATTTGAGAACTGATGTTCCGTAGACTTTCTTTTACAAATGTGGGTGCACTCACATTTGGGGCATAAATGTTTGCTATCATTATTTCTTCTTGTTGGAGTGTTTCTTTTTTTAGTAAGAAGTGTCCCGTTTTGTCTCTTCTGATGTGTTTTAGCTTAAAGTCTGTTTTGTCAGATATAAGCATTGCTACCCCTGCTTGTTTTCGATCCCCATTTGCATGGTATATCTTTTTCCATCCTTTCACCTTTAGCATATGAGTATCTTTGGCTAGAAGGTGAGTTTCTTGTAAGCAGCATATAGTCGAATTATGTTTTTTAATCCACATTGCCAGTCTGTCTTTTAATTGGGGAGTTAAGTCCTTTGACATTCAGTGTTATTATTGAGATATGATTTTTGTTTCCTATCATTTTGAGTTCTATTTTCTGTTTGATGTGAGTGTTGAATCTCCTTGCTTAGTTACCCACCTGGTGGAGTTCACCTCTTCTCTGGTTTTGAAATTTACTTATTTTTTCTTCTTTGTGTTTTATTTCTTTTAGTATTTTCTCTAGTGCTGGCTTGGTCCTCATGAATTCTTCAGTTTTTGCTTGTCTTCGAATGTTTTTATTTCTCCATCAATTTCGAATGATAGCTTTGCTGGATATATCAGACTTGGTTAGAAGTTGTTTTCTTCTAGGTTCTGGAGTACTTCATACCAATCCCTCTTGGCATCCTTGACTTGGTTTGAGAAGTCTGGAGTGATTTTGTTTTGCCCCTGTATGTCACCTGTTCTTTTGTTCTTACAGCTTTTAAGATTCTTTCCTTGGCCTCTATGTTAGTCATTTTGATTATTACGTGGCGTGGGGAGGTCCTTCTTTGGTCTTAACGGTGTTCTGTATGTCTCCTGTACGTGAATGTCCATGTCTTTTTCTATATTTGGAAAATTCTCTGAAGTTATTTCTTTTTTGTGTGTGTGGTACCTGGGATTGAACCCAGGGGCATTCTACCTCCGCGCTACACCCCCGGTCCTATTTTTTTATACTTTATTTAGAAACCGGGTCTCATGAAGTTGCGGAGGGCCTCACTAAGTAGAGAGAGAGAGGGAGAGATAGAGAGAGAGAGAGAGAGAGCTGAGGCTGGCCGCGAACCCGGATCCTCCGGTCTCTGCCTCCCAAAGTACTGGGATTACAAGCGTGCGCCACCATGCCCGGCCTGAAGTTATTTCTTTAAAGAGGTTTCTGATACCTTGGTCTGTGATTCTATACCTTCTTCGATGCCTTTTATCCTTAAATTAGGACGTCTTGTATTGTCTTGTATTTCTTGGTTAGGGTGTGTTGTAAAATCTTCTGTATATCATTGACTGTTTTTCGTTTTGAATGAGCTGTCTTCCAGGAATGATGCCCTTTTTTCCATGTGATCAAGCCTACCAGAGTTGTTTTCTATTGCAGTCTTCATTTATTGACTACTTCATTTTGTTCAAAGTTTCTTTCTTAAGAGTCTCAATTTCCTCCTTCATCTCCTATATGCTTTCTTTGAGACCTTTCATCATTTTGACGATTGGAACTCGGAATTCTCCATCTTGCATTTCCTGCAAATCAGTATCGGTAGACTCCCTTGTTGTATCGTGAGAGTTTATTGTTTCCTCGCTGTTCCTCATTCTCACATTTTCAGTGTTCTCAATGTTGTGCTTCTGTTGCCTCGGCATCTTCTTCCTCTTTGTAAGACCTGTGACTATTTGTTTTCCCTGTATAATAAGGTCTAAGTTGGGGGATATATATTTGCCTCTACCGATCTGGCTTATATAATCAATCTCTTGAGTTTGTTCCCAAAAGCCTCTAACTAGATATATTAATTCAGGCAAAGAGGAGTCTCTGAATTGTTGCCGGCCGCTGTTCTCTCCAGGCCCAAATTCTGCTGGACTACAGGCTATGCTATTCTATTTAGAGCCTGCAGCCTGCTGGTTGGGAATTAGTACCCCACAGACACCACTGCTGCTCTGCTGATTGCAAGCCCGTGATACTGCAGAGCACTGGTCTCCAGCCTCTGTGGTTGGTGGGCTTAGGCTCAGCAAAGTCAGCGATTGCTATGTTCTAAGCTTGTGGCTCGATTCGCTGCACTTTGGTACACTGTCCCTGATCCACTTTTTGAGATCATGTGAGGTACTGTCAGTCACTGGTGATCATGCATGCTTGGTTTAAGCTCTGCTGCCAGAGAGAGTATCCTGCTCCCAGCCTGTAACTACAATCACGTAAGGCCCTGCCGGGCCTCTGGCCTCTTGGTCTACAGGTGCACCCTGAGCAAGATGACAATGCTGATTCTCTCCGCCCAAGGACCAGGGACTGGCAGGGAGAGATTGTACAGTTCCAAGCCTGGGGCTTGGGTGGTTCAGTTCTTTTAGCTCCAGGGATTCCTCTGCTATTCTGGTGGCTGCAATCACTTGCGCCCTCTCTGGCCTCTGGTACTGGTGTTCGCAACTCCCGAACACAATCAGGCACAAGTTTGTTGCTTTCGCGCTTGTGCCTTGGTAGGCTGGGTTATTTCCCCCAGTCACCACGGCTGGGTGCCCTGTGTTGGTCCCTGGAGTTCCTAGTAGGGCTCTGTAAACTGTGGGCTGTAGTTCCCTCCCGCCTGGATGACTTTAGGGGTTTTCTGCCCGTTTGGTTCTACCGACAGTAGCGCCCACCCCACCTCCGCTGGGTGATTTGCAAAGTCTCAGGCCTGCGTGAGTCTATTTCCTTGCCACACAAGTTCCTGTGGGCCCATGGGGCGGTGTCCCACTGGAACAGCCCCTTAACTTACGATCTTGATGGACTCCGCTCCAGATAACCACCCCAGGTCGCTGACAGAGCAGCTGCAGGTGGAGAGATGTGGGTCTCTTTCAGTGTCGCCGGCCTCACAGCAATCCTGTTTCCTTGTTGGTGGTTTCTGGTGGTCGTCTCTGTTGCTGGGCTGGGGTGAGTGGTGGATCAGGTGTTGCAATGGGCTGGGTGATTGGCTGTGGTCGTCCTTTCTGATCCTGTAGTCGCAAGATTGTGGAGTTCTGTGTCTAGTGTTCCCAATGTCTGTGAAGTCAGTTTCAGGCTGCTGGTTTTAAGTTTTTGGTTCTTCCAAGTTTTCCTGTCTGCGCCTACTCGGTCTGACGACTTGGTCCTGCCACTGCTTGGTCCCGCCCTGGCTCTTTCCCGCCAGACTGGAGACTCGGTCCCGCTGCAGCTCGGCCCACAGACCAGTGCAGTCTGCGTCTATTGTTCTCGCATCTCTCGTTATTTGCATTTTTTCTTTTTTCAGCCTTTGTGTTGAAGTGTGGCCTTGTAGATATTAGTTTTTGTCTCCCATGAAGGTGGTAGGGGATGTGATATGTTGCTCAGTTTGGAGCCGCTAAGATGAGTTCAAGACAGGCTCGTCTGGGGGTCCTTACTCCGATGCCATCTTGGATTTTCTCCATGACTTTATTTCTTGCCCAGTTATATTTATGTTCAAGTGACTGTGTTGTCTGAGAGTGCATTTTTCTCTTTTCTAGCCAGTAATTATTTTAACCTAACATATAGTAGAGATGGCTGAGGGGAAAAGTCTTGAGTTATTTAGAAGCAGGGAATTCATAGTTCCATGGTGTGGTAGTGTTGCTTTTTTTTTATCATACAATAAAATTTCCATGGCTTTTAAGGATCTTTTATAAAGTTTGGTCATTGTTGTTTTTGTTTTTTGTGGAACTGCGGATTGAATCCAGGGGTGTTCTACCTTCAAGCTGTACCCTCAGCCTTATTTTTTATTTTGAATCAGGGTCTCACTAAGTTGCTGAGGATTTCACTAAGTTGCTGGGGCTGGCCTCAAACTTTAGTAAGTTTAGTAAGAGGATAGTTCCTCTGTCTTAGCTTCCCAAATAATAGGATTACAGGCGTGCCCCACCATGCTCAGATAGTCATCATTTTATTTTGAAATGAATTTACTGCCCACCAGTTGTAAACTTTAGTCTTTGGCTGGAAAACACCTTGTTAGTATGCAGAAGTCTTACAGGAAGATGAATGAATAAATAACAGGCTCCAAGATGTAGTCCTCATGGCTGTTGCTCCACTGCTGAGACAGACTGTTTTTTTCAGTCAGTGCTGGGGATGAACCTAGGGTGTCACACACGCTAGGCAAAAGCTCTGCCCCTGAGCTACCTCCCCAGTCCACAGAAGATAATCTTCATTATCTAGAACTTAGGCCCACACCCAGCAATATCAGCAAAGCCTGAGGCATGGAACCTATCTCATAACCCTGTAGTATGAGCCCTTCCACAGGAGATAAAATTGGAATTAAGATTTTGGATCTATTAAACATCCTTATCTTGTTTTCTCATCATTTCTTCCAGAAGTGCAATCCCTGAAGCAGAAGTTGGGACAGGGAGAAGCGTGTGAGAGGAAGTGGCAGGAAAGACTGCAGCTACATTAGCGCTGCTGACCAGAAACACTGCACTGGTCTGATACCAGCAGAGGCTCACAGCTGACAGGACAGCCTACTGGGCTTTGTTACATGGGGTGCAGAGAGAGGGTGTTGGGCCCAACACCTGCACACCAGCTGCAACACAAGGCAAAACAAAAGGGAGAAAACCAAGTTTAGACACTTTGTTTTAAAAAGTCTTAGCATAGCCAGGCCTTGTAATCCCAGTACTTGGGAGGCTGAGACTGGAGGATCCCGGTTCATGGCCATCTTCAGCTACTAAGTGAGGCCCTCTGCAACTTAGTGAGACCCTATTTCAAAATAAAGAATAAAAAACAGGGCTGGGGGTGGAGCTCAGAGGTAGAATGCCCCTGGGTTCAATCCCCAGTACCACAAAAAAAAGTCTTAGCATTTAAAGGAAAAGCTCATCATTCCTCAAAAATACTAAATTAGTATTTTAATTCATTGTTTTTTTACTGAGTTAGTTTATTGGGATTGAAATAAACTAAATCAGGAGGTATGTACCCTCTTCCTAGTCATTATTACTATAGTGTTGATAAATTGATGATACACAAATTATGTCTTATCTGAATGTACAAGCTGTGAATATACAATCTAGCCTTTTCTAAATATTTGTCTATTGTTTTCATGACTTCTTTTGAAAAATTCTTAATATTCAGAAGCATCGAAAGAAAAATACAATGAAACCATACACCTTTCACCTAGAATCACCAGCTGTCAACAATTTGTTCTTTTTCATATATATATAGGCTTTCTTAAGCTGTCATCATGACACTACCCCTAAATATTTTAGCAAGAACATATTTTCCTTCTTAACCACAAAACAATGACCACATTTAAGATATTTAACAACCAGTTTTCTAATGTTCCATCCATATCCAAATTTCAGTGGTCTCAAAAATGTACTTTAGAACTTTAGGATCCAATAAAAGTTATACATTACATTTAGTTATCTTTATTAAAACAGTTCCCTACCCTTTTTTTGCGGGGGGCAACAATTCTTGTTGTTTTGGAAAAGCTTCCACACTATTTTCTTTTTGATTATTCAGGTTAAATATTTCGGTCAGAATCAACTGTACAGGTGATATTGTGCTCCAAGTATATCAGGAGGTATATAACATTCTGATCCATGATATTAAGTCTGATCACTTACTTGGTCAAGGTGGTATTCAACATACATCTCAATTGAAAGGAGGACCTGAAAGAAACCCTCACCTGAGCCCATTTGGTTTCCAAGTTCAACAAGGTAGCCGGTGTGAGCCGCATTTATAGAGGTGGGCATGAATTTTAGGGAGATTAGGTTCCTGGCTACCAGGTGGTGCCTTAGACCCACCTGTGCCAGATGCCAAAGGCCTCCATCCTAACCACTTAGGCACCTAACTTCTATCATTGGGCCTCAAGGAGGCTGTATAGTCAAACTTAGGGGCTTTCAAAAAATACAACCTCCCTCTCAAGAGTCCGCATGGGGTTATAGGGTGGCTCCCGGGCAGTTCAGCTGCGCACCCACGGATGGTGCCTCATCCCGTCTTCTAAGCCAGGAAGCCTTATCCTGGCTGTGCATCAGAATCGTTGGCGTGCCTGGAAAAAAATCAGATTCCTGGGTCGCAGTGTAGGTTTACAAAGCGGGACATTCACAGCCGCAGGGCCCTAGCCTGGTGCAGGCGGTGAGCGTGGAGCGCTCCGCTAGGGGGCGCCCGGGAGCCGCGAGCCGCTTCCGGGCGGGGCCGGGGGCGGGGCCAGCGGGGCGGGGCGTGACCCGGAAGCTGACGGCGGGTTCCGCCCTCGCGCCGGGGAGGCAGGCTCGGACCGGCCCGCGGAGCTGTAGCCGCCCTTCAAGCCCTCCTCGCCCTCCCCGCCGACGCCATGCTCCAGTTCCTGGTGAGTGGAGCTGCCGAGGAGCGGGCGCGCAGCCCGGGGGTCGCTCGGGACCCTCCCCGGGGGCTCGGACCCGGCGGCCCCGCGCTGGCCCGGGGCTCGGCGTCGCCCCGCGTCCCGCCGCGCCTGCCCCGGCCTCGGGAGGCCTGTGGGGCTTTCTTCCTCCTGCCCCAAATCCTGTAGCCAGTGTCTATCTGCAGGCATCCAAGTTCCCAAAACTTCGAGGCGTCAGGGAGCGCTTGCACCTCAGCTACTAATTTTGTGCTCATTGTGTAATGCTCGCATTAAAACTTGGTCATTACAGGTCTTTAGGGACTTTTCATAGTCGCCCCCAGACGTGGGCGCAGACCCCGTCCTGACATAAGAGTCTGCCGGTTGGCTCCCCCGCTCCCCTTTGGTACTGGGGACTGAACTCGGGCATTCTACCACCGAATTACACCCCCAGCCCTATTTTATTTTTATTTTGAAACAGGGTCTCGCTAGGTTGCAGCGTGGCTCCCTAAATTGCTGAGGCTGGCCTCCAACCTGCGATCCTCCTGTCTCAGCCTCCCAAGTACTGGGATTACAGGTGTGCACCATCATGCCCGGCTTGGTTGGCACTTTTGAGAATGTAAGAGGGCTATCAACAAACCTTACATTAGTAAGCTACCCCATGAGGTTAGAGTGAGAAGTTTAGGGAACCCTCATCAGACCTTTTATAGTTTTCAGACTTTGAGGAGTGAATCAGATACTGGTATACAAGTAATCTTTCCCCAAATCATTTTTTTTTTAATGAGTATTGCTACGAGTAAGCAGGTTATTTCTCATGGCTCCTTATTGGAGTTAAAAATCGCATTTTCTAGCAGGGTGTGGTGGCGCATGCCTGTAATTCCAGTACTTGGGAGGCTGAGACAAGAGGATTGAAGGCTGGAGACTGGCCTCAGCAACTTGGTGAAACTCTCAGCAACCTAGAGACCCTGTTCCAAAATAAAAAGTTTAAAAATGGGCTGGGGGTGTGGAATGCCCCTGAGTTCAATCTCTAGTACTACAAAATAAACAAAAAATGGCGTTTTCTGGCAAAACTCTTATTTCCAAAATTGCATGGAGAGTGTTCTAGAAGGACTTGCCAGTCGAAGTCCAAGTGAAAGTTTTTCTACCAAGTTACTGTGAGTTCAAAACTTGAAGCCTTCAGCCTCTAATTCTAACGAGGCAGATATTCTGTATTTTTCAGATGGCCAGTGGAGACCTGGTGTTCTGGGAAGAGTTGCGTCCGGAATGCCCTTTTGAAAGATGGTGGTTGCTTGTTAAGTCCAATTAGTCGAGGATCCTGGAGGAAATGTGCCCAACTAAGACCCAGCTGCTCCTTGCCTCTGGGAGTTTCTCCAGTGTCCTAACCAGGTGTTAGCTTAGGAGTAGTCATTGTAGGAAACGCTCTGTTAAAAGCAGTACCAGCCCCCAAACATAAATAATAATTGAGCCTTCTATATCTGTTACTCATTGATAAACTGAGAGGACATTAATTCAATTACAATGGACTATTTTTTTTTTTGCCGGAACTGGGGATTGAACCCAGGGGCATTCTACCTCCAAGCTCCACCCCCAGCCCTATTTTTTTTTTTCTTTATTTTGAAACAGGGTCTCACTAAGTTGCAGAGGCCTCACTAAGTAGCTGAGGCTGGCCACGAACCCACCCGGATCCTCCTGTCTCAGTCTCCCAAGTATTGGGATGACAAGCATGCGCCACCACACCCGGCTCTTTTTTTTTTTTTTTTG